>JANHFO010010372.1:0-11585 GCA_032468095.1 Pareas carinatus | reverse complement strand
GAGATTGCATCTCCGCCCCAGGCACTTCAAACAGCCCCAAACTGAGCCACAGCAACGCGTGGCCGGGTCAGCTAGTGATTATATAAGCACTAAGGGAGGATAAATGATAAGGTTACCCAGTTGGCAGATGCTGGTTGGAATATGTTATGTATTTGTTTGTTATAATAAAAAAATAATAAAAATAATAATAATAAAAACATTTACCTCAGCAACTTCCAAGCTTCCTGCCAGCTTTCCCTTTCACTTCTGGGGAGGCCAGCAGGAAACGTTGCAAAGGACTCTGGAGGTGATGGGATGACTGGAATTTCAAGGAATAGGGGAACCACCATTTGTTGTCAGTACTTGGTAACACTACCAAGTTACAGCACTGTAACAACTTGAAACAGTTGCTGACAAATGGTTGTAGATGAAGGGCTGCTGGTAATTTCTCCTTCGGTGAATACGGCATTCTTTGTAAGGTAGATTTTCTGCAGAAGACCTATTGAGGACAAAGCAGCTGGCTATTTTTCAAAAGAGACTCCATTCTCTTGAGTGTGCATTTGGGGAAAAGCATTTACAGTCTTCTTCTGCAGGACCAGTAGTCATCTTCTGAAAATTTTAACCAATGTTAGCAATACTTCTTCCTTGGTTGCAATGCTATCCAAGTCAAGATAGATACAATTTGCAGCCTTTTCTGAGCACCCCAAAGCAGCTCCCTCCTTTAATATGACTTACCTTGAATTTTAAAATCTATCTGAATGCTTTATTACAAATATATCATGTCCTTCCAGGTTATAATTATTCACAAGCAAGCTCTGGGTTCAACGTATAGTCCACCATAGTACACACCATGAGATTTGAAGGCTCCTCTTCCAAAATTCCCTCACCATGAACTTTCATTAAAAGAAAGAAAAAAAGAAAATGCTGCCATTTTGATTTTGAGGAGAATGGTATTATAATACACTACATAGGTTTTCCTCTAAGAATAAAGTAGAGCCCTGAGATCTCATTCGGGTGATCATGTCTGTACAACAGAAGTATGGCTTAATTTGGGGGCTACAATCATAGTGATCTCCAGAAGGAACAGCATTTGCAGGATCACACTGCAAGTTCCACAAATTTGTGGTGTGTGTGCAACATGATGCACATAGAAATGGAGAAGGCCTTGTATTATGTTGCTTTTTTCAGATTCAGTCTTCCTTGCTGCTGCATGCCTGTTTGTGTGTATATACACACACATATACATACACACATTCACTCTATGCATTGAGTAGGTGCTGTTGCCTACTAAAATGCAGATGCCTTGAAACCCCGGAGATAGGGAACTGAGAGTTACAGGAATGCTCAGTTATAAGAAAAACAAATAGACAGAAAGAGGGATTCTTAGATTAAATTGGAAAGTGAATTGTGAAAGCTTTTAGTGGCAAGCAGACTAGTGATTTTTGCTGATGAACTCAGATGCCCTTGGATTCCAAATCATCCCTTCTTGGAATATGCCTTGATATTCTTCGCTTTCCTTTTGATCTCTTGCTGATCTTTGAACTGTTGGTTAACTTCTACATTTCTCTTTTGATCTGAAGCAGAATGAGAACAAACTCCAGAAACTCCATGAGAGAGGAACAGGAAAAGGTTCAGCCTCCTCTATATAGGTGTGGTGGCCCTGATCCAAATCGGGAACCTAAAATCTTCTCAGTCAAACCATGACTTTAATGAATAATATGGGAGTGCCTCTTAAACCGGAATGCAAGCCGTTTGCATCAATTTGCCTCTTTTGCATAATTACAAAGCTGACATTAATGGCCTAATTTGTGGCAAAGCCTCAGATAAATCGACAATGCTGCTACCTACTTAATGAATTAAATAATTAATTAATCAATTTTATATGGCCTCTCATCTCATGAGAAGGGGATCGGAGCAGCTGACAACAATTAAGTAACAGGATAAATATATAAAAACGATCATTATTAAACCATCTAAAGCAGTCATTATTAAAATACAAATCATCAGATATAGTAAATCAAGCACAACGATGGAGCCATCTTAGAATATCACCAGTCACATCTTGATAATTAAGGAAGAAGAAAGTCAGATTGAAAAAAAATGCCCAATGTGGTGGAAATCCATTAAACCGAGTGCTCTTAAATGGAGTAACTAAAAGCAGAAAATGCTGTTATAATTTTAATCTAAAACAAGTGCATTCAAAGCCTGGCCTGCAGTCCATATGTGGACCTAGACAATTAGTAAAACGACCCCACAAGATTGTAAACTTTTAACATTATTATGTGATATTTTTTTAGCTGTAGTTACTATCTTATATATTTTATATGCGGCCCAAGACAATTCCTCTTTACTCAACACGGCCCAGGCACCCTAAAGGTTTGAACACTCATGATCTAAGACATTCCCATAGCTTATTTCTTAAATAGGATTAAAAACATATGCATAGGACAGCATTAGAAGCATACGAGCTCTTCCTTAGAGGAGAATTTTCAGAGTAGAGCAACGAAGGGTCCAAGTATGTATTGTGCTAGTAATTTTTTTTCCCTAAAGAAATGGGGTAAACCAAATACAAGACTTGCAAAATTATTTTTGTAGTCCTCCTTCACAGATAGATATAAGACGCCCCCATGTATAAGGTGCCTTATTTACATTCGCCGTTAGTTTGTCTCTGCAGTTTCGCAACCGTGCTTCTTTGGGCTCCCCGTGTATAAGACGCTCCTCCGTTTTTAGGTAAATATTTTAAAGAAAACATATAATCTTATACACAGAAAAATATGGTATTCTTTATACAGTATAGATTTCCCAGCAGTTGCTGTACCGAGACTGGTTAGAAATTTTCTAGGACTTACCTTGGAGTTTGGGGAACTGATTATGATTCACTGTAAGGTTCTCATGACTCAGAGAACCATCCCGAATTAGGAGATGTTTCCAGCCACATTATTAATCATTCTGAATTATCACCAAACCAGGCAAATGTTTGAAATGTTCAGCCAAGGTTTTGTGATGCTATCAGCTGCATTTAGTAAATACCAGTAGTAATAGAAAGAGCAGAGTTGCAAATAAGAAGTAATTTGAAAATATATTGCTGATCCTGAAATACTGCCTTGGTAGTTTTAAAATTTCCCTCCATGTGACCAGTAAAGCAAACAAAAAAAGCCATTAGAGACCAATTTGTTAAAAATGGTTGAATTCCATATATTGAATACGTGACTAATGAATTGATCACCAATCACCTTGCATATATTGGTACTATGTGCTAGACACATAGTAAATGTGTGTGCATGTGCATACACACACACATATATGAAGGTAGCCCTCAACTTACTCATTTAGTGACCGTCCAAAGTTACAACGGCACTGAAAAAGTGACTTATGACCATTTTTCACAGTTAAATCCTTTGTAGCAACTCTATGATCGTGCGATCAGAATTCAGATGTTTGGCAACTGATTCGTGCTTAGGACCATCGCTATGTCCCAAGGTCATGTGACCCTCTTTTGCAACATTTTGACACGCAAAATCAATGGGGAAGCCAAATTCACTTAACAGCCGTGTTGCTAAATTACCGACTGCATTGATTCGCTTAACAACAGTGTCAAGAAAGGTTGTAAAATGGGACAAAACTCACTTAACAAAACTCATTTAACACTATAAATTTGAGACTCCATTGTGGTTGGATTTCAGCTGTGTGTTTAAATGCAAATTCAGAGTATCTGTGTTCCATACAGATACTCACAAATGAAATAAGAATGGTTATTCTTTAAAGCCTAAAACAAAGATCTCAATCCAACAGAGTTAGATTCAAAATGCCCTCAGGAGCCAATAGCCACTTTTAATTGCAGTTGGGAGTGAATTGGCAGTGAATTTGTGTTTCAGGGTTTGTTTTTTTTGAGGGGGGGGGGCTATTTTTCAACAGCCATAATATAGACAGACCCTTTTTGGATGTCCTGAAATGTTCTGAAATGTCAAGCTGGAGAAGGAAAATCTTCAGTTTCTAAGTATGCCCAAAGTATTGCCTTTCTATGCTAATTCTAAAATGACGGAATTGTGAGGAAAATATCCAGATAGGCCTGAATTCTTCCTTGATTACTTGAGAACATATTTTCAGTTTTGGTTCCCATAGTCAGTGAAAGAAAAGAGTAATATGATCTGGTTTCGTATGATACTAAGTCAAGGTTTCTAAGTTAATTATCTTGCATAAAAGTTACTCATGAGTTACCAACCTGAAAACAGAACGGCAAATTATGTGCAAAACAGGATCATCAGATCCGTGTGGATGTATGCCTTGTCTTTTTAATCTAAACAACCCAGAAAGTTTTTTTTCGCAATCCAAATGCTGCAGCACTGAGTGGATGAGAACCAATAAACTAAGCAGGAAAGTGTGAGATCTTTTTTTAAAAATAGAAAGTGTCTAATCTTAGATGTTGGAATTTTGGGACTTTCCACTGCTTGCCTTGCCTGTCTCAGTGGGTGCATTGTTATTCAAAGTGCATGCCAAAAATAATCATTGCTGACTGTGGGAGATTGGAGAAAAGTTGCTAGGCAGAGTTGCTTGTCATATGAAATGTAATGATTGATTTATTTGCTGTTCTTGCAAACGGTGGGTGGTGTTGACAAGTTAGTAAAAGGCGGAGCGCAAAAGGTTTGCATGAAACAGTTGTCACAATATGGCCCTCTTACATGTGTCCAATCTGTAGACAACATTTGGACCGCAATGAATATAGCTATTTATCAGTGCACATGGAGCTTAACAAATAAATTATGTGCGACGTCAGCTTCCTATCTAATATGTGACAAAGGGGTAAACACTGAAGAGCTGTGCAAACAGAGACAAAGATAAAAATCTTTCCTGCTTCAGTATAGGTGAGAGGTTTTATCATAAGGATATATACTCCTGTGTCCTTGTGGCCCTCAGAGGCCTTCAGCGGTTGCTTAAATTTTAATGCTTAAGTGACAGAAGGGAAATACAGTATTAGGAACTATAGTCAAATCATAAAAATATCTTTGTTTCATTTATTTACAACTCCATTAAATTGAATTTACTTTGGCTATGCTTCGGCCCACAATCAAAGTTGTGGTTTGTGTCACATAATATATTCAAAGATTAATACTTAAGGGAGCCATTCTGAATGGATTCTGAACCACAGTATCATGTATGGAAATGGCTAGATTGATAAAATTTTCATTGAATAGCAATAGCAGTTAGCAGTTAGACTTATATACCGCTTCACAGTGCTTTACAGCACTCTCTAAGCGGTTTACAAAAATCAGTGTATTGCCCCCAACAATCTGGGTCCTCATTTGACCGACCTCGGAAGGAGGGAAGGCTGAGTCAACCTTGAGCTAGTGGGACTCGAACCGACTGTTAACAGAAGTAGAATGCAGTACTGCACTCTAACCACTGCGCCACTACAGCTCTTAAAGTGTGGAAACACCCAAATGAAGCCTCCTTTCTCAGATATGAATGTATTCTTGGAGGTAGCAATGCTATTATCTGGACTGCCAACTAATCACATTTTTGAAATCACATGAAGGTCACAACTAACAAAAAAGTTGAGGGAAACGTGCATTTTCCACAACATATCGGCACCAAATGAGCACTTGTTGTGCAATGACTTTATCGGCAGAACACACACACCTCCCTCAGACTAGTTCCTGCATCAGGCAACTGATGGTTTGGAGCTGCCATATATCTATGGAAATGGTACTCAAGAGATGACATGACATACCATGAACAGCTGCAACAGCAGCACCAGCAGAAGCAACACGTGTTGTTGGCCCTTTGGCTTCCAGGAGCTTGAGACACAGTCGAAGTTCCTTCATTTTGGGACTGTTGCCTTTTTCTCATTTCAGCTACTTCAGCACCCCTGTGGTTACAAGAATGTAGACATAAGAGAACATCAAGAGAATGCAGCTAAGCACATCACAATAACTCAGACCCACATTCAAGCTCAAAACTACAAAGGCCATCAACCACAGCAGGGTTTAAGAGACTTAACAGGGGCCAAAATTTAATTTCAGTAGGTTCGCTGTCCCTAATTAATAGAACAGGATTTCCTTTGGCAGAAAACAGGAGAGAAAGTAGTAGGGTAGTAATCAGTAATCCTGAAGAACATCTGTTCTTGCAGGACATGTACAGGAAATCAAAATACTTTCCTTTCTGTTCAAATGGTTTCATGTCTGTGGGGATAGCAGAATTTATCTACCCACTGGACACTTTCACCTTCCTCCCAGTTTAAGATTTTTCCTCCAGACCAAGAAAACAAGAATTTAAGGTTTAAGGACATCCTACTCCATCCATGAGATACTTGGAAGACAGTTCCTCACCAAAATAGTTACTTTGTGTAGGTGTTGGGTTTGGGTACAGAAGCAAAGGGGTGACATGGCAAAATTCTTTGCCTGCCCAGATGTTTTTGAAGAGAATGGCTGGGAAGTCCTTCGCAGAGATTCTAGACTTCAACACTAATCAGTCCACCCAGAGGTGACCAGTGGTGAGAACAACTGCCTGTTGTTGGTCCAGAAGCAGTGGAACTAGGCTTTGAGATTCAAACTGCAGAACTTAACTAAAATCTTTCACAGGTCCTTTCTTATTATTCAATATTCATTTAGCTCCAGGAGCTCTTTTTCTTATTCATAATCTCTGAAGTGCATCTCACAGTTTGTGTAACACTAGGTGATATTTAAGACAAAGTGATAAAACTATTGTAGAATTTTGTATTTTCTCTACAGAAAAAGAATTGTACTAAAGATACCCAGACTTAGGCATTGTTTACATGAAATGTAACAATGACTAACAGAAAAGTTTATCTAATATCTAGGCATTATGGTTTGTACAATTCAGATGTAAGGACTGTACGCTTTATAACATGTTTAGTTTAGTTTATACTTTTCTGTCATTGCACCTTGTATAACGAAACTAAATACCATCTTCAGTGTACATATACATAGAAAACTATAAAAATAAAACAAAAACATGCATCCTTCACATTCTATACAAATATACTGAAAACCCCTGATATTGCATTAATATTGCACTAGACAGTAGAATTCAATATGGTGACTGCTCTGGAATAAAAGCTGTTTTTCAGCCTGTATATCCTTGTTTTTATTATCCTGTACCATCTGCCAGATGGTATTAGTTCAAAAAAAGGGTGGCCAGGATGAGATGGGTCTTTAAGAATGTTTTGAACCTTCTTAAGGCAGCGGGAGCTATAAAGCTCTTCCAAAGAGGGGAGAGGGCAACCGATGATCCTCTGGGCAATGAGGTTAATCCTCTGGAATGAAATGTATGCTACCATCTAGGAACTCTGCTCTGCCAGATCCTTGGCTATGTCACTATTATCACAGGCAGAATATGATCTTTATTCAGATTATGGCAGTCCATATATGTAGCAGATGGATTCAGCTGGATGATGCATAGGTCTATATAATGAAGGTAACATAGTTTAATACTGAGGATTCCTACTGCCTCCCTCATCTCCAAATTATGGGAACAGGATTTCTCCAGTCTAAAAGAAAAAGTCTGCAATTTTTCTGTACCCTTTAGAGATATCTATAATAATTAAACTGGGTGAAAACCAATTAATTGTTCTCTTATTTGGTTTCAGCAGAAATCTGTCAATAACCATACTCAATATATCATTTTTAACTACTGCAATGGTTTTCATTTTGTCCTGTCTGGTCCTATATACGTCTTCAATATTTAAAGAAACAGGAAGACCATATTTAGAAGACCAAATGTATTATCTGGAGCCTAAGTCAATTTGTGAATGATTTAAAAAACTCATCAAGGATAAATGGATAAATAGATAAAATGATTTCCTATAGTTCATATCCATGTGTACTTATGCCCCAAAGTAAATCCTACTGGTTTCATTGGTCTAAGTCTATATATAAGTTCTATTTTAGATGCATAGGATTTAAAGGATAGATCAATTGGTTATGGGCGATATATTGATAGTGAAACAACCAAATATTTCTATTTCTCAGAGAAGCACAGCTGCACATAGCATTTATTCCAGCAACATCCTCCATTAGTTGCCACTAATATTGGTATTGTCATTTCTACTTAGAGAAGCAATCAATCAGCTGAGCCACTGACTGACACCATTAAACAGAAGGAAGTTAGAACAAAGTTATTATTAATTTCATTCATAGACCAAGATTGTTCTGTGGTCCTTTATAATTAAACAGCAAGCTGCCCTATGAAGCACAGTTCATTGTAAACTGCACAGAAGCTGCACAGAAGCCTGCTGCCATATTTAGAAATAATTAATTTCCTATAAATTGCCTATAAAAGTAATTACCATGGAACGATCCCTGTGGCCTTGAAACAATGACATGAAATGGACTGTCACCAGTACTGTTAACCTATATAGTCACACATGCTCCACTCTCATTAACACTCACAATTCTATGACTAGGCAAAGTGTAAAGACCGTAGCCAGGGCCAGTACTAAAATTAGACAAGAGTGTGGCAATTGTCTCAGACAGCAGCTGGTGAGAAGCAATAAACCCTTTCTCACCAAAAATAAAATTGTGCATGCCACAAAGTCTGTCCTCTCCATTCCATTACACAAATCGGCTGTTGCCTCAGGGGAAGAGAAGATGCTTTTTATTGCTAAGGCCGAATTAGGATTAAGACCACAATCCTGCTGATTTTTCTGTCTCAAGGAGCAAAATATCTTGAGCTGATCATTATTTCGGCTGGAAAAAAAATCTGGTTCAAATACATTGTTGATTTAATTCTTTATTAAAAATTTATTGAAAAGGGCAATGACCAGCAGGTTAAAATCAAAAGAAAGGCAATTCAGAATGGATATTAGAATGGATTTCTCAACAGAGCAAATAAGAAGGGCTGTGGCTTATCTCTCTGAAGATTTTTAAACTGTTATTTATTGGATTCTTTCATTGAGGAAGTATTGGACTAAATGACATAGATGATCTCCTTCATAAATTCTATGGTTCTATGGCTTTCTGCATCAGGATAAACAATCTATTTCAGGTGACTTGAATTATAACTTTTATAAAAACCCAGAGAAAATACTCCAGTGTCTGTGTCCAGGATTACAACTAAATGCAGCATTCCTGTTCAACCTGTTACACTTCAATGGGGCAGACATTATTCTCGAATCATTGTAAATTAAGTTCTTTTCTCTTTTGTCAATTAGATTCTAAAGAATCATTAACAAAGCTTGCCAATATTAAATATGCACCATAGGGCAAACACAAAGAGGGTTTTAAAAATGATACTTTTCTTTTTTTGAAGTCACGCCACATAATATACACAAATTGTTCCCTTGGCAGAAAATAGCCGTTAAAATCCGTTGGATTTTCTGGTTTTGTTTCTGCTTCCTTCACTTTTTATACAGTATTTCTCTCCGTTGTTCATTTAATAACACTTTTAATTCAATATTATACCTGGAATATATATTTTTGGTTCCTTTGATCAGAACTTTCTACAAGGTTCAAATATCATCATGAAAGTTCTCTAGGAGTGGTCATCTATTAAAACAAATATTCATTTTTTCTACTTTTGTATTCTTTCCTTTTGAAGTACAAAACACAGCACAACATTACTAGAACGACAAGACCAGCCCTTAGTAGCAGATAGAACAGTGTTTGTGTTTTTGACTAACAGTGCCATATCTTTTCCCAAAATCAATTCTAGTGGGGAAAATTCTCTAGAAAGAATGGATTTGTTATAAAGAAAAATAGAAGGAAAGCAAGTGGGTACAGAAACTAGAAATGGATTTAAGTTGGAAAACTCAGTCTTCTATCCGTTTTTCTGAGTAATCCTGAGAGTTGAATGGAAGGGAAGAGATATGTATTGATTTTCTCTATAGCATGTGTGATTCCTTTCACTCCTTGAATTAATCCTCATTTCAACATCTCCATTTCTCTACAGAAGTGCCAATATCACTTTTATTAACTCAAGGATATAGATTTATTTTAAAACAAAATTTTCTTGGTATCCTTAAGAGGCCTTGGTCTTCTTAAGACTTGGGAGGATATTCCATGGAAGAGGAAGATTTTCTCCAATGTCAGTCATTTGAAGCCCTAAGTGATAAGAAGAGAAACAGTGCTGTCATCTGTCACAGCCTTAGTCTAAAATTAGGATAGTTATTAGAAAGGATCACTAAATACTACAACAAAAAACCTCTGATTAGTCTCTATAAATACCTGTTAAATAGATTTGATAGGCAACTAGGAATAGGAAATCTCTATTTTAACCAATACATTGGAAACTTTAACCCGAGTGCCAAAAATAACAACAGTTCATTAATTATGGCTTTATTTGAACAATTTCATTAAAATATGGTTTCGCAATGTCCTGAAATTATTATATTTTGAGATGAAGAAATTGTATACACTAATTTGACTTTGAGGTGAAGTGTAATATTTAGATGCTTATATTCTTTCTGAATAACATACCTACTGACACTAGGACAATGAAAATGGATTCTCTGTACCTCTTTATTGTTAACTAGTCCTTCAACATTAGACAGACAAATGTATGACTCAATTAGTCAATGGAGTGAAGAGCTGATGGCATTTGTGACACTTAAATGAGTGGTTTATAAATGTTAATTATGTATGGAAACATTTATATATATAAAACTGAATGCATGTTTGGGAAGCCCTCATGTTTGCTGTTGCATTGCATTCATTTTATTTTTTCATATTTTTCCTTTCCTATTATTTTATCTGTGATTCTACTTTATTAAATAAATATTTTTAAAAGTGAATGGGGATGGAATTCCAGGTGTTGACTGCAAAACCATGAGATGCAACTCCAAGAGGTGCTTTTACTGCCATCTATCATTCAGATTTTTCCAGCTGAGATTTATTTATTTATTTATTCATTTGTTTGTTTGTTTGTTTGTTTCAATTTTTATACCGCCCTTCTCCCTGAAGGAACCCAGGGCGGTGTACAGCCATTTAAAAACACGTAAGACATACAACACAATTTAAGAAAGAATTTAAAAATAATATAAGTTCAATGGCTAAGATTTAAAAACCGCATTATAAAACCGATTTGGATCAAATCTAAAATTTAAATTTTTTAAAAAATTAACAGCAGATTTCAGCACAGAAGTGGTGTGGATTAGGCCAAACCGGCCTGGATAAAACGATGGGTTTTTAAAGCACGGCGGAAAGCTCAGAGGTCGAGAATAGCACGAATCTCTGGGGGAAGGTTGCTCCAGAGGGTGGGAGCCGCCACAGAGAAGGCTCTCCCCCTGGGGGTCACCAGCTGGCATTGTTTGGCTGACGGCACCCTGAGGAGGCCCTCTCTGTGGGAGCGAACCGGTCAGTGGGAGGTATTTGCTGGCAGAATGCGGTTCTGTAAATAACCATGTCCTAAGCCATGGAGCGCTTTAAAGGTAATAACAAGCACCTTGAAATGCACCCGGAAACCCACAGGCAACCAATGCAACTCACGAAGGAGGGGGAACACGTGGGTTCTGCCACTGGCCTCCATAACCCCCCACGCAGCCGCATTTTGTACCAATTGGAGCTTCCGGATGCTTCCCAAGGGGAGCCCCATGTAGAGAGAATTACAGTAGTCCAGACGGGCCGTGACGAGTGCTTGAGTGACTGTCCGCA
>JANHFO010010365.1:2575-13956 GCA_032468095.1 Pareas carinatus | reverse complement strand
ATTTTCCAAATCAAGTTTCAATTTTCAATATCTTCAACCCCTTGCCTAAAAATCTATTTTAGCACCTTCCCAAATTTCTCCCACTTAACAACTTTAATATATCATTTTTTAATTATATCAAATTTCTTAAATTGGCAAAAAAATTCCAAAATTTACATTATTTCCTAATATGCCAGTAAGGTTCCAACAATTAAACATCATTTACAATATTTTTATCTGTCCAAAATCTCCCCATTATTTCCACAATTGAATTTCTTTCCCTACCAATTTTATTTTTACATTTCTCCATCTTCTTAGCCCTTCCCTTCTTGTCTTCCTCCAGTATGCCAGAAGTGTTTCTGTTAAATCATTGCATCTCCTCAAATATGTTCTCATGCTCATTTGTCCATTTTTATTGTTCTTTGCTTTAATCAGTGTAGTTAACACACTCTTTTTTTTCTAAATCCTCTTTTCTTTCCTTGGGAGCTTTTTTGAGCATATAATATTCCAATCTTTTCACTTTAACTTCCATCAGAACTTGAGGAATTTGTTGGAGGTCTTTTATTTCATTCAAATTTATGAAATTTGAAATTCTGTAGCAACTTCTTTTTCTTTTAAATTTTGTATAAACAAATCTCTTTGTTCATCCAATTTTTGATTAGTCTTTTTAAATTCAGCATCCATTTTCTGGACACAATAATGAAACATTTTCTCCACAGATTGTAAAAATATCATTTATAGCACTTGAATATTTTTTTCTTTTTGGTTAATCATTGTTTTTATAGAAACCCTTTTTAACATTGTTCAGTTGCTACAAAGTTGCTACAAAGTCCCACGGTTTTGTTTCTTTGTAAGTCCAAATATTTACTTTCTTGTTTCCAAAAATAATTCACAGCTGCTCTCAAGGTCAAATAGTATTTTTTTAAAGCCAATGTTGATTACCTTCTCAAACATCTATAATTCTTAAAAGTCAAAGGCAAGTGAAACGCTTTTCTACTATAAAATGTGGGAATATAACCTTTAATTTTAAAGTATTTTTTCTTTCTAGAATTTAATTTCAGTTACAGATACTTAGGCTAATCCACAAACCCTTCTGTATTTAGTCGCCATCCTCCCCCCTTTTCTGGCTAATCATTATTTTCTAAATCTTCTCTTTAATCAGGTAGCCTTTTTGGTAGAAAAATTATTTAAAACTCACCCAGGTGTCTGTGTGCTGGTTTGTGCCTTTTTGCAGTTTGACTTTCAAACTGCTTCGTTTTTTCCCTTCTCGGCTGGTCTGCAGCTATATACTGCCTCTCCGCAGCCCAGCTTTGCAGACCTTTGAGGGGTTCTTTCTGAGTCTCAGGATGGTTGCCATCTTCCCCAAGACTGGAAAACATCCAATTCTCTTCGTTGCCTCTTCGGGGCAATGTAGGGTTCGGCTCCTGGATCGAAACCGTTCCAGTCTACAAGCTGTCAAGCAGTTCGGCTCAGGAGCTTCCCTAGCCTGCTGCTTTGCTGCCATGCCATCCGCCGGAAGGCCTAGTTTGCTGTTTATTTGTTTATAGCAGCTTTTCTTGCCAGCCTTGTATTTAGTTTATGTATTTACTATTGCATTTCTAGAACATTGCAATGCCAAATGACCATTTCAATCACATTTTCTGAGTTCTATAGTTTTTTTGAGGGGTGTTATCCTGTCTTTATTTTTGTGCTGGAGTGTAGTAACAAGGGGATCCTCAGGAGGGAAGGGCTGCATTCCAGAGGAGTAAGTGGTAGCTCAGCCCAGATATTATGTGTTAGAGAAAGACGGTGAAGACAACCTCTCTCTAATAATTCCCAGAGTATATTGTAGATACAGATAGTGGAGTGTGACCAAGTTTTTGGCTATAGGTATGAAACAATAAAGAATTTGGATTGGGAAAATCAACATGTGCCATTCTTGTTTTGAGGTCTGACAATTACTTTATAAACAAATCAAGGCGGTGAACATACATTAATATTCCTTCCTTCTCATATTTCTTCTCATATTCCTTCTCATATTTCCCCCTTCATCCCCCTTCATCCCTGTGAGGTGAGTAGGGCTGAGAGAAAGTGACTGGCCCAAAGTCACCCAACTGGATTTCATGGCTAAGGCGGGACTTGAACTCAGAGCCTACTGATGATTGACCCAATGTCACCCAATCAGTTTTTCATGCCTGAGGCAGGACAAGATCTCTAAGTGTCCTGGTGATTGGCTCAAAGCCACTCAGTTTGTTTTTATGCCTAAGGTGAGGCTAAAACTTCCTGTCTCCTGGTTTCCAGTCTGGTGCCTTCACCACCTACATAGGTCCACCCAGCCTGTAACTTCCATGCAATTTTGTATCTTGCTCTCAATATCGTTGGAAGTATCTGCATATCATTGCTTCATATCACATGAAATCAACTCTTGGGAATTTAAAAGGAAACCAAATATATAAGGGAATGAACGAATGGAAGCAAATATTTAAAAGTGTTGCAGCTCCAGCCCAAAATAGATCATTGTGGATGGAATTGTACTTCCTACATCCTCCGAAACCCCTCTCTTGAATATCAGCTCCTGCTATAAACTTCCAGTTTATCATATAACATTACAATTTATGGTATAGCCAGCTTCTGTACAGACAATAAACTCTTTATCAATGCCAGTGGGAAGACATGAAAGGCTGTAAATAATTGAAAAGTGATGGCATTCCTCTGTCTTCCTTTGCCCAATACATACAATATATTGGACTTTAAATATGTCAAAAAAACCTAAGCTTGTTTTACATACAATGAGGCTAACTTCTAGGATTTGTTTCAGGTTTTTGTTTTTGTTTTGTAAAAGAGAAAAAAAAGAAAAGGAAATGCATATTTCATGCATATTTCCCCCCTGCAAGAATTCATTAGAAATAAATACAAACATGGGCCAGGTTGTATGAGAAAAAAATAAAATAAAACCCACTGTGCTTTGAAGGATGTGCAATTGCGATCTGCCGATTATTTATTGTATCATTAATTTATGGCAGAGAGATGGAGAGTAGGGATGAAGCAGAGCAAGGGGAAATGTCTTTAATCTTTCAACCAAAATAATCCGAGTGGAAAGTTTTAATGTCAGAAGACTGAGGTAAGGATTCATTCAATTGTGATTCTTCTACGAATAAAAGTGTTGTTTTCAAAAATCCTGAAATTCAAGGTTTTGGTTTGGCAAACCTTAAGACGCACGATGGCGTGCTTTAGGGTGAAGCCATTTCATTTCACTCAGACTCCAGTTGTGAAAATGATCAAAACATACGTTTTCCATTTCAGTGATAGTTTAAAGAAACCCACTGTCCAGTTTCCATCCTGGTTTAAGTTGAGCTAAGAAAAAAGATGGTGATAGGATCTATGAATATCTGTGTGATGGACATGTTTCTTTCCAATCTGCCTTCTGTCTATCTCACTCAATATTATGTAGACCAGATCTGGAGAAAACATCAGTGTGAATCCAAAGCTCACACATATTTTTGCCTAGCTGCTCTTTCATTCACCAATGAGCTGTAGATCCAACCTGTTGAGGTGATGTCAAAAGGAATAGTACAACACATGCAAGACAATATTTTTAGTTTGGGTTGAATTATGGGATGTTTGGTGTTTTCTCAGCTTGGAGAATTTCTTGCAGATGTTTCACGACCCAACCAGAGAACATCATCAGTGCTAAAAGGGAGGGGGATTTGCGGAGCAGAGAATTAGAGTTAGAATTTATTTGTCAAGGGTCTCTGGACACACAAGGAATTTGTCTCCTGTGTACATGCTCTATTACTTACATATAGGCTACAATTGACAAACTGTGATTACAACCATAAGGCTTTAATTGACGAACAGTGATTACAATCATAAGATACATTCATAATCATAAAGTACATTCATCATGTCATGTATCTATTAGGTGTAATCAACAAACCGCAATCCTAATCATAAACTACATTCATTGTGTCATCATGTTATAAAGTACAATTATCATGTCACAAAATACATTCATCAAGCCATACTGTACTTTTAAAAAATATATATATAGGTTAATAGGATTAATAGTAGGAGGGCTGTGGGTACCTTGGTGGTCTCTGAGCTTCGTTGTTTTATTTCAGATATTTCATTACTCAACTAGATAACATCATCAGTGTTAATGGAATCTATTAACTAATATCTGTGTTATGGATGTGTTTCTTTCCAATCTGCCTTCTATCTATCTCACTGACTTAAATCTCCAAAGCACCTGAAGACAGGACAAGAAGTAACAGGTGGAAGATCATTGAAGAGAGATCCAACCTAGAACTGAGGTTTTCTCACAGTGACAGCAAGTAAACAATGGAGCAACTTCCTTCCCAGTGTTGTGGGTGCTCCATCCCTGGAAGTCTACGGAGATTCTCGGTCATCCAGGTCATGGTTTCCATCCCTGGAAGTCTACAGAGATTCCTGGTCACCCAGGTCATGGTTTCCATCCCTGGAAGTCTATGGAGATTCTCGGTCATCCAGGTCATGGTTGTTCCAAATGTGCTTTTTCAAAGTGCAACTGGGCTTTCTGTGTTTTCTTCAAGCAAAACCAAAGTAAGTCCAGTTGTCTTTCAAAAAGGCACCTTTGGGACATCCATCACTTGAGATTTTCAAAAAATAGACCGGACAACCATTTGACTGGGATTGTATTAGGTCCCCTGCCTTGAGCAGGGGATTGAAGTAGTAGACCTCTGAGTCCAGCCCATTCTCTGGGATCAGTTGCATCACTGCTTCCCACAAACTCAGATGTTCTACAGCTTTCCCTAGGAGAGAAGGAAAAGCACACTCCACCGTTCATTGTTCAGAAGCATACATGTTTTTATCTGATCTTAAAAAGAAATAAAAGAAAGAGGAGATATCATTTGACTCGGTGAAACGCATTTGCCGAAAGCTGCAATATGCTTCGCTTAGAGCTTAAAACAAACAGGCAAACAGTAGAATGTGCTTGTGTACGTGTGTGTGTGTTCATATTTGTAAATATTCTTCTTTAGTGCCAGAAAATCAGAGCTTTTTTTAAACATCATAGCAACAGAGGTAATGTGGAATTTCATAACAAAAGCAAGTTGCTATTTCTAGAGGACTAAATAAAAGCTATGGATAGAAAGGGGCGAAAAAAAACCTGCCTAAAGTGAATTTAATTGCTTCTAGTTAACATAAAAACATAATATAGGAAAATGTCAGCAAATGTTAATTCTCACTTCTGCTAGTGGTTGTTAACAGCTCTTTCTGCTGTTAATAATTCTATCGCAAATGTACACACATACACACACCCTCCGCGACGGTATTTCTTTATTTGCAGCATTCTTCATTCTGGGCAATCCTCTGGATTTCCAAGCATCTGCCTTTTCAAAGAGATAAAGCTGCTGCTGCAGATGATGATGATGATGATGATGATGATGATGATGATGATGATGATGATGATGATGATGATGATGATGATGATGATGATGTAAAGATAGGGAGCCATACTTCTTCCTTCCATATTCATACAGGAAATGGAGTGATTAAATTTGCATCTCCACTTTCCTCTAGGAGTTAAATACAGTAGTTAAGAGGGGGGGAGGTCTTCCTGGTCCTTTGTCTTCAACGGAATAGGTCTGAGAAAGCTAACAGAATGACAGAGTTGGTCTGGAAGATATAGTCCTGCATAAGTAGGAGAACCTAGACCATTCACGATAAGTGGCGGTACAGTTTCTTCTTAAAAACCACCTACACCTACGACTTCTGAGGGCAGTTCTCATTGTCAGAAAATTTCCAGGTTGCTTCTCTCCTTGATTGGTTCCCATCCATTGTTTCTTTTGTCTTGTCTTTAGGTGCTTTGGAGAATAGTTTGTCCTCCTCTTCTTTGTGGCAACCCCTCATATATTGGAACACTGCTATCATGTTATACCATGGGTTCTTCTTCTCTAGACTAGCCGTATCCTATTCCTGCAATCGTTCATGGTGTTTCAGCCTCCAGCGCCCTAATCATCTTTGTTGTTCTTTTCGGCACTCTTTTCAGAGCCTCTACAGTCTGAGAGTTGGGCTTGCATAGAACTGTTCATGGGGGGAGGGAAAGCCTGGAAATATTTAATATGGCAGCCACCATTGGCATTCATGACTGCCGTCTTGACTTTTCTTTCCTCCTTGGAGGTTCTCTTAAGAACCAAAGAGATGGGTACTCCATCATTGGAAGTTTAAAGAAAATACTGGAAGCCCCTTTGTCCAGGATTATATAGGGGTCTCCTGTTTGAGCAGGGGTTGGATTAGAAGACCTTTACGACCCCTTCCAACTCTATTACTCTATATTCCATAGTAGAATCATCAGAAAAATGCCCTAAGGGGCACTGTGGTTGGGTGCGTTTTCAGTGGAGATTTGAACCTTAATTTCCTGTATCTTTTTCACTATCACATTATCCTGAACAATCCTAGTGTTGCAATGTTTGATGACTCATTATATCCAGAAATTTTATTTGGGAAGGTCAGGATGTTTCCTTCTTAACACTGTAGTTGTTAGATTTCTATCTTACTTTTCTTCTAGGTAGTCAAGACCCTAGGATCTGCCTTCATTTCCTACTCAGTTTTGCAATAAGTTGGGTCAATAGTTTGAGGGACTATTTCAAATTTTGAAAAAAACCCACTTATTTAGGTTTACAAAACAATAGAAGGCTTAGATATCATTTCATTATGATGTGACCTTATCCACATTTCTTTGTTATCCTTAAATATCTTCCTTTCCTAAATAGAAGACTTGAACACTGCACAAGCCACTGTACCGTACTTGACTCTTTAAATGATCCTAATAAAAAATGTACTTTTCCTATTGCCAGTGATCATCCCAGGGAGATGTCCATGAAAATATCATTGCAATTGAATTGTTTCCCCAATTCCTACTCCAGTTTATTGTAGGAGAAGGAGAGGCAGAGCCTGGGGCTGTGGTCAAGAGAGGAATCAGCCTGAAATCATTACGTTCCCACAAATGGTCTAAGTTCAGCTTCTCTTCAGTTCCATTAACTCTTGTCAAGCACCAATTTAGTACCGACCATTAGTTGACTAGATTCTTGTGAACAGACATGAGCAATAAATCACCTTAACTGGACCTTAACATGTGGTTCTGATCCTTTGCACATGACATTTATCAAGGTTAATGAACATTATTGTCGTTATTATTTCTCTTCTGACAGATACTCTGCAAATTCTGGTAATTTACAGTCAAATCAAACTTTAATCCAAAGTTCATGAATTGCCCAAACCCAGCTGTTTTTTGTCAACTAAATGTTGCAAATGCCTAAGGCAGGACTAGAACTCAAGGCTATTGGTTTCTAGCCTTAACCACTAGACCAAACTGGCTCAAATTCTGTTCCTCCTTGGCAGATATCATTTGTTGGTTTATTTATACAATTTATATGGTAACCAATCTCATCTCATCTCATCTCAAAGTCAAATAATTTCAATTTTGACCATTCCTTTTTTACAGCTCCTAATGTCGCAATAGTTGTGGGAATCCCTTTTGCCAGTTTATTCCATATGTTACATATTTCATCACTTCAGTACCTCACACCCCATCCCCACAGCCCCCAACAGCTGGAAACAACAGCCGGCTGCAGAAGAGTTATCACAATCATGTAAAGTCTGGCTTTATGAAACTGAAAAGATTCTCAATGCCTTTTCTTTTTTGCAAGAGATGGAATAAAAAAACCTCCTATTCAGCTGCTAGATAAAACTCCCGCTGTGCAAGGACTCTTTTGACCATATAAAATATAAATTAAACCAACCTCTTGATGTTGAAACACATGGAAATCGCCTCCAATAGCCAGCGTGCTCTGCATTTGCTCAGTTTAATATGCTCCCCACCTGCCTTTTCCCAGCGCATTCATTTCTTTGGAGCAGTGTTGCTGACCCACAGGACGTGGTTGATACAGGGTTGATGCATGGTTTGGACACCATAACATACTTGGGGCTTTAATCTCAGGGCATTTGGCAAGGAAGCCTGGGAATTTAATTATGCATTGTGTAACCATGCATCGTCTCCTGCAAGAAAGGACACTAACATGTAAGGCAACAGACCTAAATACAAGAGATGTCATAAATGTAACTATATATTTTTTTTCCCTGAGAATATTAGATTAAAGAAAGTAAAGTCATAAACATCTTGGAGTCTTTGCCCTCAGCAGTAACCATATTGAATTCTACTGAATAGTGCAATATTAATGCAATATCAGGGGTTTTCAATATACGAATGCGATGGATGTGTGTTTTTGTTTTATTTTTATAGTTTTCTATGTATGTGTACACTGAAGATGGTATTTAATTTCATTGTACGAGGTGCAATGATAATAAAGTATAAACTAAACTAAACTAAACTAGTTCAGTAAGCAAGGGAGGGAGGGATGGTCTTTCCTCAAATCCACAGACATTTGTAAACCAGACATTACACCATGGATGAGAGTGGAGCTTTGTTCTTCATGCTTGTGGGTTGGTTTCCAAATGTTTCATTATTTCATTCAAATGGAGAATCAGAAACCTCCAGTAGTTTCCAAGCAATCTAGATTGATACCTGTGTCCCTTTTTAAATGCAGCACCACAGAGTTGGAAGTCTAGTCCAGCTCCTCTCTCATCCATGATGTAGTGCTCAGCTAGGAAGTTCTAAACTATTTTAGACAGAAAGACTGTCCCGTCTCTTCTTAAAAGCCGCCAACAATGGAGCACCCACAACTTCTTGAGGCAACTCGTTTCGCTGGTCAATTGTTCTCAATGTCAGGAAATTTGTTGTAAATCTGCACAGGCCAAGAGGAGGCGGATCTTTGTTACTGAACTCGTCGCTGTGCTGTATAATTTGACATACTCCGTAATATAGATTGAAATAGGACTAGTCCTCCAAAGTTACGACCAGCATCTTGACAACCATTCAAAGTTAAGACCAACTCTGAAAAAGAGACTAAGGACCTGGTTTCAAAGTTCTAATGTCCATGCCCCTCCTCCCCCCAGCCATGTGACCACATTTTGGACATTTGTCTACTGGCCAACATCTATGGCTGTTTATAGCGTCCTGTGGTCATAGGCGCATGATTGATGAGGGTTTTCTTTTTTGCTTAAACTGGTTTTACTTCTAGTTTCTGGCAACGTACCCTTCATAGCAAGCAATGGGTCTGCTTAATGACTGCCATATTTGCTTAATGGCCACTGGAAAAAAGAGTCAGAAAACTCAGCTCCAGCTCCATGGTAACCCACTTAAGTAACCGATCACTACTTCTGACTGGGCTTTAGTGTGATTGTATTTCAAGGACTATGTGTATAATTACTAAAATGAGTTGTGCATATATTTTCTGCTTGTGCTAACAGCACAGCAGCCATGGGGCAGGGCTTAAAGCCATCAAGCTGAGGGGTCATGACTGTGTGATCAAAGCCCCATCTTTTGCATGGTCATCGACATTGGGAAAGGGCTTCCATCACTCTGCTGTGACCACCGTTTTAATCGGTTTGATGTTTCCCTGTGGATATTGCTGAATCTTTACTGTTCTTTCTGGAGAAAGGTGTCACACAAATTAATTTGTCATTTTAGGGGATTGGGGAACTGCCAAGAAGGACAGCCTTCTCGTTAAACCATTATTTATGATGAGGTCATTATCAGGGATCATGTTTATCATTCGGAAACAAAGTGCACAATGCATATGACTGGGCTGGGATTTCTCCTCCTCCTCCTTGTCTGTTTCTCCGTCACCTTCTCCATGTCTCCTTCCCCTTCTCCCTCTTCTCTTCTTCTTCTCTTCTTCTTCTCTTCTTCATTTCATCGGAGGGAAGCTTTTTTTCTATTTCTTTAAAACATCCTAGTTCTTATTTTAGGCTTGCAAGAAAGACCATCAATTTTCTCCTTCAGAGGAATTCCACTGTAAGTTCTCAATCATCGAAGAAAGGATGAGCTTGGAGGGAGAAATAAAGAGGAATCTGGAGACTGAATGAGAGTCTGGGGTCTCCATCTGACACACACACACCCCTTATTCATAAATTAATGCCATCTTATTTTATGTAGAAAAGGATCAGCTTAATCGCATCATCGTATATAAGTCTAAACAAATAAATAAAATAAATAAATAAATCTTAAACCCGTTCATTTGGAAGCAGGCTCCACCAACATTAATGGAGCTTAACATCAATGCAATGACTGAAACCATTCCATATGCTGAACTAAGTCACTTAAAGATTATTAGTTGCATTTGAATAATATATGACATTTGCTTAGCTTTAACCTTGCGCCTTCTTCTTTTTTTTCTGATTTAATATATTGTACAATTCCAGCCTGTTCAATTAATTTATGGTTCACCGTATTGAATGAGCCTACAAAATGGGTTCATTCAAATAACCATGGTATGTGAACACGGTCCCTGTGTTCCAGGGTGCAGCCGATGCTGTAGAAAAGTTAAATGTCAGAATCTCTTCGTTTTATTGTCTCTTTTGATAAATGAAAAGAAAATAGAGCCAGATCAAACAAAGAGTCTTCAAAAAGTCTCCTTGTCCTTATCTTCCTTCTCTCATCATCTCTATAACAGCGCTGTGTGATACAGCAGCTTTCACAGCATTATGGAAAGGAATATTTGTGTGTGTGTGTCTGTGTCTGTGTGTGTGTGTGTGTGTGTGTGTGTGAAGCAAAAATCTATTTTAATTTGAATCTAATTACTTGCCTCGAGCCAATCAAACAGAAAACTAGAGGAAACAGAAAACTACAGACAGCTTAACTCTTCCTTGTCTGCGTTCAAACATTCTGCTAAATCTCACTTTCCCTAAATTTGCTTTGTTGAATAAGCCACATCTGGCTAGGCTCATCCAGCAGGCCTGAATCCTAAACCAAGATGCTAAGATTAAAGCCATCCTTCGCAGGATTAAAACGAAGTGAGGGACAGCTCCATTTTAAAACCTCTATGAACAGAGAAGAGTTAATGGTTTCACATCAGATTAATCTAAAAAAAGAAAGAATTTGTACTGATATCATCATTTTCCACCATTTTAGCCATTGTCTATCCACTGCAGGATGGGGGCCTCTTCCACATGTTTCCAACCAATGCGGTCCTGAGTTTTCTTTTGCCAATTCGGCCTGCAATACATGCTGGCATGTAGGGTATTTATAGGAGGTGTGTGTGTGTGTGTGTGTGTGTGTGTGTGTGTGTGTGTGAATATACATATACTATCAACTCCCAGATCTCCTCTGAGTTGCCATAGAAGCAGACGGGGGGGGAAGTTGGGCATCATCTTTGCAGCTGTGCCCTTATCTATATGGCTGGGCACGTGATGAGGAGAGAAGGTGGAGACGCAGATTGTCGTCGTGGGAAAAAATCCCAGAGACTCTTAGATTCAACTTGGACCTTGCAATAGGTTGTCCTTACTGTAGAGTCTGCTCCCTAGAAAATAAATAGCCTTAAAGA
>JANHFO010010364.1:228373-245300 GCA_032468095.1 Pareas carinatus | reverse complement strand
GGTATTGGTGATGACCTTTAAAGCGCTCCATGGCATGGGACCAGGGTATCTTCAGGAACGCCTACTACCAGCTAATAGCTACCACAGGCCAGTACGCTCACACACAGAGGCCCTCATTAGGGTGCCGTCGGCCAAACAATGTCGGCTGACGATCCCCAGGGTGAGAGCCTTCTCTGTGGCAGCCCCAACACTGTGGAACGAACTTCCCATGGAAATTTGGACCATCACGAATCTCCTGGTCTTCTGTCGGGCTCTAAAGACATTTCTATTTTCCCAAGCCGGGTTGTCCTGATCCCTCTTTTCTATTTTGTATTTTAATTGGGTCTTAAATCTTAAATCTTATATGGAAATTTTTTTAGTTAGGCCAGTTTGTTTAATTCTTTTAAAGGGTTTTAATTATCGTATGATTGTATGTTTGTGCTTTTATTTCTGGCTGTACACTGCCCCGAGTCCCTCCGGAGAGGGGCGGTATAGAAATTTAAATAATAAATAAATAATAAATAAATAAAAGGCAATATAAATTGTAGTGGGTTGACGATGGTAAATATTTTAGATGAAAATGTGAGTTTCAATTCTTTGAAACAGTGCCATTGCTTTAAAATTAATAGAATTCAATCTTACTCTAAATATGTATGTTTTATAATGGAGGAAAATGAAAATGTTTAGTCTTGCTTGACTTCTTCAACTGTAATTTTGCTCTTTGCATATCTCAGTGCTTTTCAGTCAAATTCAATATTTTATAAGCAAGCAAAACCCAGTTTTCTGAATCTTTGTTGTATCTATTTTGACTTTATTCACAGTTTTGACTTTCATCACTTAAATTTGTTACAGCTAATTAAAAACTGAAATGCAGAAGTGTGAAGCATATGAGTTCTTAATGCCACAAAGATTCTTCAATCCCTCATACAAGCTCCGAGAGTTTACAAAGTTTCAGTTTGCACTTTTATCTCAGGAAAGCTGAGGTGCAGGTCTGTTGTGTGCACTGAAATGTGTACAGTTCTTATGACATCATTCTTGGGTGGCATGCCAAATAAGTCTTTGAGTGGGAAACATTGAACTTCATCTTTAAAAAAAAAAGTCTGAAAAGGCAACTTCATTAAACTTATGGAGGGTTTTTTTTCCAGTGAGGTAACAGAGCTTATAGTGTTTTGCAAAGAGAGATGAGAAAGGGCAGGTTTTTCTTATCTTTTGTTATTGAAGTTGACCCTCAGGATCCTTAGACCTTGGTGAGAGCTTAAGCAAGCTTAGATCAAGGAAGGATTTTGAAATTGAATTTATTCAGATTAGTAAACCCTTCCATGACAGGATTTAGTCTCAACAAGCTGTTGCCAAGTTGGAATATACAAAGCCCAATGCATTTTGCTGGTGTACAATCAGCTTCTTAGAAAGATAGAGAAAAGAAAGGAAAAGAAAAGAAAAGAAAAGAAAGAAAGATTTGCTTGCATTAAAAAACATCTAAGTGTTGTTTAAAAACATGTCAAAGAAATGCTTCACAAGCGAAATGCTCAATTTTGTTCTTTTTTATAATAATAGTTCATTCTTTTTTTGCAAAAGTTATGTAACCAAATCAAACAAAAGAAAATATAAATCAAACTAAGGTTAAAAAATAGAATGGACATGTCAAAATTAAAGCTAAACACTGTCATGAATTAAGGTACATTTTCAGAGAATTAACAAATGTATGAAAATCATTTGGAAATTACATGCATCCAAAATTATCTGTACTGTAAGAAATCTAAATTCCTTATAAACTAATAAACATTGTTTCATCAAGAAATAAACAAGCATTGTTTCATCAAGAAGTAAACAAATAAACATTATTTCATGAAGAAAAATAATATTTCTTCTCTCATCACTTACATCTCTCTTTTCTTTGTACAAAATTATATATCTATATACTACTAAAAGACTTGTTTCTGTAGTGTTTAATTGGGTGAACAGTGCATCATAGGGCAAAACCTTTTCAACCAGCTATCTCAAATAGGCTAACTTACAGAATGCATCCAAAATCCCGTGGCATTGAAATTGGGAGAATTTTATAAAACATTTATGAAATAAAAATTGTCATAAAGAATTTTATGACATAATACAAAATGTCATTAAACATTTTTGGAAGTCAACTGGCAATTTTTGACTGCACTATTCTGTTCAGCATGGGCTGCTTTTAAGTCAGATATTTCTCACTACCCTGTTTTCCCTAAAATAAGACCTAACTGGAAATATCCCATTGCAAGATTTTTCAGGATGCTCGCAATATGAGCCCTACCCCCAAAATAAGATCATCAGCCAGGCAGACACATTTAGTACCATATTTTCCTCAAAATAAGACCTAACTGGAAAATAAACCCTAATGCGTCTTTTGGAGCAAAAATTAATATAAGAACCAGTCTCTCCATGAACAAGGTATCTCCATGAGTTTATAAGAACTTTTTCAGTACATTAGAAGTTCTGTCATTGTTGAAGGCATTGAAAAATCTGGTAAGAAAATATTTCTGAAATAATGACCCCACAGATTATCTAGTGTAGTGGTCGCCAAACTTTTTGACCTCGGGGACCATCAAATTCACAATTTGAAATCCTGAGGCCTACCAATATAATTTTTTTAAAAAAAGGTACATACATTTGTAAAACATTGGTCAGAGAAATTCCATTTTATTAATATAAAAGGCACCTATTTAATATAACAAAATTTAAAAAGCTTATTTAATTATAACAAAAATTATAACGAACAGAGATCGAGAGAAAAAGAGAATGAGAAAGAATGAAAGAGGGAGAAAGAGATAGAGAATGCGAGAGAGAGTGAGAGACAGACAGAAAGACGAGACAGACACACATACACATACCCTTTGGCGCTCCACTTCCTCCTTCTCACTTGCTCGCCAGCTCGACCAAGCTCTGGGCGCCCCTGCTGCGCGGATCAATCTGCAGGTCTCCAGGCACCCCACAGGCTGATCTCCAGGCACCCTGTGGATCGATCTCTGGGCATCCGCGGGCCAAATTATAGGCCTCCGGGTATCCATGGTGTGCCTGGGGGCCCATAATTCGGCCGGCAGGTGCCCAGAGATCCATCCATGGAGTGAGCTCTAGGCTCTCCTGCAGAACGGGCCAAGCTAGGGGTGCTCCCGCGGGGCAGGGCAAGCTCTGGGCTCTCCCGTAGGAAGGGCCGAACTTCAGGCGCATAGTCCATGTTTTGGACACCCCGTTGGCCTCCTGGTGCTCTAACGCCCCCCTGCCCTCCTACTGCCCCCCAAGCTATCCCACTGCCCCCCAGGGTGAGGTACCGCCCCCTTTGGGAACCACTGACCTAGAAGAAACCATATTATGAGAGATTGACTAGTTCTTGAACTAATTCTTAGTTCTCCAAGCAAAAGATGGTAAAGAAAAGTAGCACGCATACAGAGAATATTACAACTCAATTTCTTTTTGAAATTTCTTGTGTAGAAATTCAGATTAACCCATTAAATTGGGTTCTCTTTGAGGGTTTAAAGGTAGATTAGCAATGGTCTGCAGCTCCACATTAGTTAATTTTAAAAATTACAATATTAGCTCAAATATTTCTGTAAAACTTTTATAATTTTTTCTGTTGCTCCGTTTCCCCCATTATTCATCATCTGAGTTCATTGCAAAAAGGGAAATTAGCAAACCTACTCCAGGATCCTCAACACAGCATCCATGAACCTCTTGTCATTGTTCATGCCCACATGACTTTACTGCTTTGGGGAACAGGTTGCCTTCCTCCTCAAGGGTTACTGTGATATCTGCAACAAACTCTCAACATTTCAAAATGAGCCCCCAGCTAAAAACAAAAAAGGTAGTGGGGGGAGGCTACAAAGACAGAAGTGTTTTAGCCATTATTGTGAAACTTGCTAAGAAAAGAAGCCCTATTTTGTTTTCTTTGATGTGAGAATGTTAGAAAAAAGTTTTTTTAAAAGAGTAAAGTATGTAAGAGCTCTCAACATAGGATGAAAAGATGCATAGTTATTTTCAGTACAAAATACACACGCAATCAAGTGAATTCATTAACAAAACCCACTTTATTCATAATCCCTTCTCCTTCAGTGGTTTAACTGTCCCTAATATACTGTAAGCTCTATACAGTGTGTAATTCATCCTTTTGGATGGGAGTATTAGGTAAGGCTGGAGGGCTAAATTAATATTCTGTCTTTAGATATACCAGGTGGCACACATAAATAAAAGGAGCTCACACGAATGTAGAAGAGAGCTTTTATTTTGTCAGTAAGTAGAATGTTGAGTTCTCTCTGTTTCTGTCTTCATGCTAATGACAACGTGCTCTTATGTTATCACTGCAATAGTGCCAAACATAAAGAGATGCAGAGATTCAACACACATAAGTCATCCTATTAGGGTAGATTTTATGTAGCTTTTACAAACTATTTTGTCTCTGTTTTATTCTATGTTTAAGCTTCATTTTATCTTATTAGGCTTTTAAAGTTAATTCCAAACTGCTACTGACATCAGTATCAGTTTACCAATCTTTTTCAAAAGAATACATAAAGGCCAGGCAGGGGTTTTTATCCAGGGTTTTCTTTTAAACTTTTTTCCAGCAGTGGCATTTCTTTCAGTTTATCTTTATTAAGCTGCCCTCTACTGGTAGCACTCTGACATACACTATACGCATTTTACACTGAAGAAGAGCTCACGAGTTCTGTAAAATCAACACAGCTTAGTCCCAACAAACCAGAGAGAGAATTGCAGCTCCAGACAACTAAAAATAGAGTTTATTTGCAAAGTTCAAAATTAAATTACTTATATTGTAGAGTAGCAGCAATTTCATCTCACCACAGTATTTCAGAACACCTGTTTTACTCCTAAATTACAAATAATGCAGATTGTCTTTAAATGAAAGGTAAGTTAGGACATTTTGAGATTACTTCTTTGCAGCTTTAAATATTTAGAAAGTTTCAAGATCTGAAAAAAGGACTTCGTGAATTTTTTTAAAAAAAAACGTAAATAAGCAGCCATTTCAATTTATAAGATAGAAGTCAAAAACAGTAATATCAATAGGATTTCGAGTTTGCCATTTTAAGAAGAAAACTCAGATACTGCTTTCTCTCTCCATGGTCTATCTATTAAGAAGATACAACAAAAGACTGAGTTCTTGTATTTTTAATAACAGCTTGGAGGATGTTATCAATATAGCTATTATGTCTGTACTAGTCATAAATGGTTTAAAGCAGGGGTGTGAAACTCACTTTCATTGAGGGCTGTTGCTGCGACTGCTATGGGCCATCCCCCATGGGTCTGGGGGAGCGTCCTGCTTGCCTCCAGGGTGGCCCCATGGGCTGGATCCAAAGTGGCCGTGGGCCAGATTTGGCCCGTGGGCCTTGAGTTTGACACCCCTGGTTTAAAGCATTACTGAAGGCAATGTATGTCTTCAATGGAAAGCTGGCTTCTTTTCAATAAAGTACTACTATTCCTCCAGTAAAATACAAGTAAAGCTTTAGATCAAGGACATTACTGGCATGAAATGTGCACAGAATTTTCTGCTCCCAAAGTATCCCCAGTCATGTAATGGGGATGCAAATTTATCCTTGCTCATCTCATTTTAGCAAAAACCTGTAATGCTGGAAGAAACTGCTGGGTCATGGACTTCTGCATTAGGAACACACAAATTTTGCTACATCCTACAGACCAATAGCTTAGTTAGCCTTAATTTATTGGTCAAAACGAAAATCTTTGTTTGCCATGCTAACAAATAAATTCATGACATGTTATATATTATTACTCAGGGGTCTAAGACATTATTAGAGAGAAACAACTAAAGTTAGGGGAAAAACACCCAAAAGTTGACTTGGTTACATAACCTAAGAGCCTTCTTGAAAAAAACAGGTTGCTATCAAATTAGCACTGGTCAGAATCTCATCATAGGCAGAACAGACCATTTATTAGGATCGGATCATCTACTGTTTCACATTTTTCTCTCAAAGAAACTCAGTCAGCTTCAGACAACTTGCCATCAGATCAAAAGAGCAACACATCTTGGTTTATCCTTTTCTTGTATCTTTTTTTTAATGTCCAAGAGTTCTAACAAAAACAGGTTGTCAACCAGATTTTCCATCTGGATGGAAACATAATTAACGGGTAGTCTGAGTAAGAAGAGGTTCTCTCAGATTCTGTGAATGGCTTCTTTACCCTTTGATTACTGCAATGGGCCTCAGTTTAATCGCTTTCTTGCTGATGCCGGCTGCGTGGCAGGTGTTAACCACATCTGTCACATTCTTATAAGACTCCGGCGCCTAGAAAAAGAGAGACGCAAAAAATATATAAATGATATGCTTTGAGGTGATAAGAGAAACAATTCATCCCAAATCAGAAAAGAAAAAGGCGGCCCTTTCCAGGCAGAAGTCAGGGCATTTAATTTGGTAGATTTTGATAGACTGTATTTTTTCTTTTAATAATATATGTTAATACTTTGCTGTGAAAAGAAATCCACCCCTGAACTAAAATTGTTCAAAGAATGATGAAAGAACTCTCACTTCTTCCATGACTAATTTGGGAGACGCAACACGGATTGCAATCCCCATATCTGCCAACTTGTCCAACACATCCTGGAAATCCAAGTTACGTCGCGATTTGGCACGGGACAATGCACGGCCCTGTAGGATAATATATTTTTTTAAGTATTAGTCTTCAATTGAAGCAAACATTGAAAACATGAACAAAGACAACAGTTATATATGGCCTTGGCCATATATTAGAATAAACAGAACAGACTCTTTTAAGATTTCCGAATTTCTTAAAGTTTTCTAATACACACATAAGGACAGTTGCTTAGATATGCTCCACACCTTAGACTTTGACTGGCCAGGTCCAACCTAGGTGCCTAAGACTCGGTCTTATATATGAGTTTGAGTTAGTAAATATTTAGGAAGGGGACAGGTTCTCTAGGCAGTTGCTTTCAGTCACCTAATTTTGGATCCTAATTAAAACAGCCAGGAAATTTATTTGTAACTGAGTCACTTCATGGATCGAATAATGCAATGTGCTCTACATGGGGCTGCGTTTGAACACCACTTGAAATTTAACCGGTCAAGAATGCAGCAGTCAGGGCAGTGATGGGTATGCCTTGGTATGCCCATTTAATACTTCTAACTTTGTGAGTTTGTACTTGTTACCAGTATACTTCTGGATACAACTGAAGATGTAGCTATAACCTATAAAACGTTATAGAGCATAGAGCCTGGTTACTTGAGGGGCCAATCATTTTCTATGGCATCAGACTGGCTAGCTTGATCTAAGAGGATTAACATGCTCAGGGTTCCTTTATTAAATCATGTCATCTATTGGGGATCCAGGAAGCATGACTTCCCTGCCCTTTGGCATGAGATCTCCCCTGCTATTTGTGTGAGTCCCACCTTAATAGTATTCTGGACAACCTGAAAATCTGGCTGTTCTTCCAGGCCTTTGGTTAGGATGGCAGTGGTCCCTGCCAGATTTTGTGAAAAGTATGGATGTAGTTAGATAGTTCCTTTTCCCCTCCCTCCCTCTCCGCTGTTTGGTTTTATTGTACATTATCCAGAATCAGTGTAGAGTTGGAATTGAATAAATTAAATACATACACCATCTAAATCATCCTGGACATTATATACTACATGGTCTACATTTCTAAGTTACTATAATCTTTCTGCATTTAAACCCACAGCAGACTCCATTGCTCTTGCCAAAATAACTAAAGCTTTATTTTGGCTAGCATGCTATCCAGATGTACAGAAGTATGAAGCAAAAAGCCCTTGATTTAAAAGTGGTTTCCTACTCACTGCTCCATGGCAGGTGGTTCCAAAGGTTTCAGTCATCCCTTGTTCGGTACCAGTAAGGACGTAACTGCAAGTACCCATTGTTCCACCGATCAAGACTGGCTGGCCGGTCAGCTAGAGACACACATACAATCAGCATTAGAGTTATGCTGGAATGGGTGCAAATTATTATCAACCATTAAAAATAAACATCAATGAAATAGAATTGGTTTATATTTTTTTATCAGAATCAGCTAATTTACACTGTCTACTTTAAACAAATTTGCAAAAGAACAGGCAATACAACTGAGAAGAAATTAGACGAGTCTGTAAAGCCAATTAACCAAAGATGCAAAGGGAAATGAAAGCTCAAGAATGCTAACAAGAGAGAAATTTCAGAAGCTCCTACTTGGTAATCGACAGCTATAAGGGGGTGGTGAGGAGGGAATGCTCTGGTCGATCCTTTCCTATGCACCAACAGGGTCTGTTCTTTTCCATCGACCACGTGCTGCTCTACTTTTGCAATGTTGTGAGACACATCGTAGATTACATGCATGTCCAGGTCATCAGGGGTGGTGTTGAAGACTTTAGCAAATGCCTAGAAAACAATACAGGTATACAAGCTAGTTCTAAGAATGTTTTGGGGGATTGGTATATATGGGAAAGGGGACTAGAACTGAAATTGCTTATTGAAACTGGAATCTTAGTTATAATTATCTGCAATTCTTTCACCAGCAATCAGTTTATCTCAAACTTTTTGCATTCTAAGAACAGGTTTTAACAGCAAATCTTGCATAACTGTATATGAGAGACATTCTCCAAATTGACTGATATTGTCTGTGAAAAGACAATTATAATTATATTGGTAAAATGTACTTCAGACTATGGTTGAAATGGAGCATATAGTTTAGCTCAAGCATTAATAAAACCTTTCCTGAATGCTGCCTTGCTGCTAAGATTGCAAAATCATTCAATTTGAAGAACAAACCAAGCCTGCTTTTCTCAAGGCAGAAAATGGCCATTATTTATGGCAAAGCTATTTATATGCACTGTGAGCAAACGTTTGGAGCACTGTTCCACCCATGCACAAAATACGCATGATCGCAACCTAAAAATCTAACCAACTAAAGTGAAATGGTTTTCAATCTAAAGGTCTGGACAGTGTGACCCAAATTTAGGGCATCAGTTTTAGAGAAAAGGGCTACAGTATAATTAAATAAAAGCTCAGGTGACACTTAATGTTTGGAAGCAGGAAGCCAAATGAATTCACACTATGAGCAGATCCAATCTGAAAGCACATGTATTTGAAAATGAATCTCAAATTCATCCCTTAAAAAACGTTGGTACTTCGAAAATTGTTCGTTTAGTGTCATGAAGCAGAATGCAACTGAGCTTGTTTGCACTGATATACAAGCAGCACAAATTTCAACTGGGACTACCAACATTGTTGCTAAGCAATGAATCAACGGTGACTTATTATTTTACTTCCACGTTCTGTATTCTGCTTGGCACGAGCCAGTTAAGCAGCACACAAATGGTAATTACGTGACTGCAGGATGCTGCAACAGTGGTAAATGTGTACTTGTTGCAAAGAACCAAATGCTGTGATGGTTATAAATGCAACAATGGATTGCAAAGCTATTTTTGGTACCATTAAAATTTTGAATGGTCACTAAACAAGGCAGTCAGTTAGTGAGGACTACCTGTATTTCTTTCAAGATAGGTATATCACAGACCAACTTCACCAATCCATGCTTCCCAGTTATTTTGGGACTGAAGCCCATGTCATACAGATTAAAACACATCCGGAGAACACCAGGTTGGGAAGAATATCTTAGCCAGAGATCAGTTTCCCTATCCTAGCCAGTTTATACCTGACTAGGTTTCATTTTAAAATGACAGAAGGGATGAGCTTTTGTGGTCCCCTCTTACCTGTCTAGTAAGAAACGTCATGGAGGAACGATTGACCCACGCGTAGTTTCCAGCTGCTGCCATCCCTTTCAAATAATCTTGGCCCTCCTGAGAAGCTATCCTGGCGCATGCCAACTGGCGGTCATTCACTATGATCTTGTCCCGTTTCATTGCTTTTTCCATAGCTACTAGGGCATCTGTAAAAATATGACCAAATAAATTCAGAAAATCTGGGCCAGCAGGCTGAGAACTTACAGTTTCAGATTCCATACACATAAACTAATTGCATAAAGATGGTATATTATTTTTTCCACAGATTGTGCCATAGAAATCAGAGGTAGTCCTCAATTCACAGCCACAATTGAGTCCAAAATTTCTATGGAGTTTTGCCCCATTTTATAACCTTTCTTGTCACAGTTGTTAAATTAGTAACAGAGTTGTTAACTGAATCCGGCCTTCTCATTGAATTTACTTGACAGGTCACAAAAGGTGATCGTAGGACCATGGGATATTGAAATTGTCATAAATATGAACCAGTTGCCAAGCACCTGAATTTTGATCACGTGACCATGGGAACACTGCAATGGTCGTTAAGTGTGAAAACTGGTCATAAGGCATTTTTTAAAGTACCATTGCAACTTTGAAAGGTGGCTAATGAACTGTTGTAAATTGAGGACTACCTGTAGCTCTAATATTTCCCCGAATAGTCATATTTAATTTCCAGAACAAAAAAGGACATTGGACAGATACCTGTAGCTACTTGGTGTCCAAGGCCTCTGCTCCCACTGTGGATCATCACACATATTTGTCCCTTATGGTCTATGCCCATCTTCCGGGCAGCATATTCATTATAAATGTCATCCACAACCTGTATCTCAGCATAATGGTTTCCTGCTCCCAAAGTTCCCAGCTGTTAAATAGAATAGGAGAACTTTAGCTTTTCCCAACAAGAAAAAAAATGAAAGATTTGTGGTTTTATTAGAAACTCTAGGAAAGTAATGTAATATTATGTCCATGAATCTTATTAATGGACATTAAGATTACTTCCGCATTTCAAATGTTAACATAAAAAACTCTTTTTATTTTCTGAACTCTTAAGCTCCTTTTAAAATCTATGTTTCCCAAAGAAGATTAGACCAAAATCAAAACAATAGATTATATGTAAATTCAAAAAGCAGTAATACTGAATCACCAAATCAAACATATTCAAGAGACAATATTTAAGGGTAATCAATCAAAAGGTGAAATTTCAGTACAACAAAGTGAAGTCTTTCTGTAAGAGCCAGTATGGTGTTATAGTTACAGAATCAGAATTTATTGGCCAAGTATGTCTGGACACACAAGGAATTTGTCTCCGGTGTACATGCTCTATACCTGCATACATACAATAAACAAAGTGTGATTACAATGATAAGATGCATTCATAATCATAAAGTACATTCATCTTGTCATGTCCACAGAGAGCCACGTCTAACTCCACTCTTAGCCATGTAAACTTTCTGAATTACCCAGAACATGACACATGAAAACCAAAGGTGGATGGATAACCTTTTGAACCACGATATCAGCTAATTAAATCTCTGGTCATTTTCCTGGTGTGTTTTAATACTATGATAATCAACATGATTAAATTAAATTAAAATCAACATTAAATGCTCACCTAAAATTATATCTATAGTCCAATTACCTGAGGTAAGCCCCTTTTCTTAGCTCTTGCCGACACTTTATTTGGATCTGCCTGTAACATCCTCCCATATTCTTCACAATGCTCTTTATCCTCAGCCCAGGCATAGCCCTCTCGTAAGGACCAATCTACCCCCATCTCTAAAGCTTCCTCCAAGTCCCTGGGTATGAAAGACACTCCAGTTAGGGAACCACAGACAAATACAGAATGAAAGTTAGCAGAGATCCACTCCTATACCTTCGTTCACAATTATCACATTATCACATTACTCAGAGGGTAAATACTCTCCAGGTTCCATTTCTCAAGGGTCGTCATCGATCAACCTCTGCCCTGTGGAACAACCCTCTTTCCCTTTGGGATCTGGCATCCCCCCGCAACTTTTAGCTTTCCAGACAGCTGAAAAGGGCTGGCTTTTCTCCCAGGTTCTGGGATAGGGTAAACTTGGAGCCTAAGGATTGCATAGTTTGATGCACTGATATGATGAATTAAGTGCTTAATGTTCTGTTCTTTGTTTTTGCTTTACCATTGTGACCCACATAGATTTGCAAGGTGGGTGGCCATGCAAATCTTTTAAATAAAGCATTCATCAGCAAACTTTTCCAGTTAGAACATAGATAACTATGTAAAATACTCTTTCAAATAAGTGAGGTTCATCTTCCTTTTCCTCTATGAAAAAAATAGTCACTAAATTCAGTTATCCTTTTCACACTGCAAAAAAGATAAAATAAAGCTATATAGGTTGATAATTTTCTTCTCATCGTACAGAGGTAAAAGAACTGTAATGCAGCAAATGTTTAAAGATTTGGCAAGCATAGGATTGGCCCTAGAGAAGATAATGAACTTTGAGGAAAAGCAACAGGGATGTTTCAATTTAAACATGATGACATGTTTTGGTGGCATCAGACTGGATTGTTCTAATTGGCCCCAGTCTCCACCTTATACTTTTAAAAAATTCCCTTTATGTTTTCCTATAGAGATGTTTGAGGGTCTGGTGCCCATATATCAGTCTTACAGATTTTAATCCCTTTTCCTGCTGATGGGCCTTGAACCAACTGACTATTCCATACATACTAAGGAGTCACTCTAACAATTAAGAAGACATATATTGTGGCAATCAGTTATAATCCCAAAATATTTGAGGACTTAGAAACATGGTTCTTTAATAAGTGCAATTAGCTTCATAACAAGAATGAGTAGCTGGTTGAAACATAGAGCCTATTAACAGCTATTACCGCCAAATGACAAGGTGAGTTTACATTACGACAATTTTGACATAATCTGGATGCTCTTCGGACACATAGACTTAAACTACCACAATTCCCAGTCAAAATGGTTATTCCTTGGAATTCTAGAAATAAAAAGTCCTCTAGATATATAATGACTAGCCTTGGCAAAGCTTTCAAACAGTTATGTATCAATAACTGGAAAACATTTTGATATTTTTCTTATTTGCTACTCAACAGATTTGCAACACATGTGATAAGTTGTCCAAAAGCTGCTTTTTGACCTGGATGACCGAGAATCTCCACAGACATGTGATAAGTTATATTTCATTTTCCTTCTGTCACCTTCCCCTTCAAAAATGAAGCAATAATACAGACGTTTGAGAACATAAAGCTTGCTCTTACTTAGCATTCATGGGGATGACGCCCTTGGATCCCACCCCTACAGGGATGTGGTCAAACATGGATTGTGCAAGCTGCTCCTTCACTGGCTGGACATCACACTCATCAAGGTTGGTCCGCAGTAATCGAACACCACAGTTAATATCAAACCCTACACCTCCTGCGTGAGTAACCAGAACATATCTTTTAAAACTTGACAAAACAAGTCATTTTGTGCAATTGCTAGTATTATGAATTCAAAGTACTCAATTACTGATTAACAGAATATAAACTCAGAACTCATCGTTGCAATCAACTGTATTTTTGTCGCAGCTATAACTAGCTAGATTCAGTAAACTTTATATAGTTAAGTATTCTAATAAAGAAACATAATATTTGCATTACACGGAAACAACAGAACTATTCTGCATTAGTTTGAGGGTAAATATTCTGAAATGTTACACTTCATCATAGATCATACACATATTTACCCTCCTTAATTACACTTCAAGAAAGTTATTTCAGCTTAACATTGCTTTTTGCAATATAAGCAGTTATTTTAAGATAAGTCTAATAAGTAGACATAACTAAAAACTGCTTAACAGTTGAAAATGTAACATACTACAGAACCAGTCAACTGTTATTTACATAGAATGGTTTACAATATTTCTTTAATTTAGAGTCTGACACTTCCAAAACATATTTGGAGAAATCTAAGAGTTCTTTTCCCACACAGATACAAACTATAGCTGTCCATACCTGGTGAAACTACTGCTTCTGGGTCATTCATATCAAAGGCTGCCATATTGCCAATAGCAAAGCCATACCCTGAATGAACATCAGGAAGTCCAATAGATCGCTGAAATACAATTTTGGATAATAAAAAAAGGAAAAGAAAGGCAATCAATGTCAGATTAAATATTAATGACAGTCCTATGCTATGAAGTGATCCTAGCTCAGTCATCTTCCGATTGCAAAGCATCCAAAAGCAGAGGTTTTACAATTTATATCAAGGGGTGTACCATACTCAAAATGGCAAACTGCAAATAAAGAACTCATTTCATTTCACAAATTAATGGAAAATGTAAGCCTTTTAACTTCTATCATACCCTTGAATATCTGAATTTAAACATCCAGAAACAGATATGAAAGTCTGACAGTATGCTTATTAGTCCTTGCTAATTCTGAACTTGGTTGTTTGATTGCAGATGTTTCATTATCCAACTAGGTGATATCATCCATCCTTGCACTGATGATGGTAGCTACTTAGGTAATGAAATGTCTGCAAGCAAATAAAAAGTTCAGAAGCATTAAGGTCTTCAGCTGTACATTTTCTTTTCTATTGGAAACATTCTTATTTTTATTTGAAACAATAGTTCTATTATTCTTCTAACACTTTATTACATAGAAGAATCCATACTAAAGTTTTATACTGGGTTTAAAATAGGAAGGACTCACATGAACAATACCAGGTAATGCAGCTACATTTCCAATTTGTTTCATGGCTGGAAGAAAGCCACCAGCACCTAAAAAGAAGTAGGAACCAAATTATTTCCTGTTTCCTGTGAAACTGTGATTCAGAATTAACATTTTAAGGAGAAATAATAGTGCTATTCTCTTAACATTTCCTCAGAAGTACAAATGGTAGATTTAAATAAACATGTAATTTCTAGATAAGCATCTACAGGATTATAACAATAATCACATTCACATTTCTTTAAGGTTTGCATGCTAGGCCTATACAAAATGAAAATATGGTGAAGCATGAGATAGATTGGGCATAAAACATATCAATTCAAAACCAGAATTTAAATGATGTGTCTTAACATTTAAGCAAGCAGAACTAAAGAGCAAATGGTTATTATCTCCTGCCCAAACAACTATTTTTCATAAACAGAGAACTTTTTAAAAATATGTTTATCCAAGCTGCCTGTTAAGGGTAAAAATATGACTGTCAGTTTTCTAAATGCTTTTACTTAGCTACAACATATTTACAATAATTAAACATGGAAGAAGCTATATTGGATTTCTAGCTATATTTATTGAATACATGACAGACGTAGATTTAAAGCGTGACAAATATGGGAGGCATAGGGAAACAAGGAGACTCAGAACAGAGAGCTGAAACCTCAAACATACCTCCACCTCGGCATGCATTTCTTAGTTCTTCAAACATCAACTTCTCCAATGGATCATTCACATAGAATACACCCTCCACCTAGAGACAAAAAGAAGAAATTTAGAAAAAGTATCCATGTTCAAAAGTAGAATTCACCATCCAAACATATATTGGTAAATAACTTTGTTGTTGTTCAGTCACTAAGTCATGTCCAACTCCAAACTAGATTGATTCCATAATTATTGATATTTTAAAAATATCTTCTAGTCAAGATCTAGATTTGTTGAAAATAGTTTAGTGGTAGCTTCCTAAATAACCAGAAATTTTAATATTCTGAATCAAGGAAATAACTCACTTTTAAGAGAAACCATCAATTGGTACTCTGATTAGCTACACTTACAGATCCAATTTGTCCCCGCCCAGAAAACTAGCTGCATTATTTACAATTATAAATCACCTTTCATCGTTCGAGCCAATATCATTACAATTATGCAAAATAATACAATGCAATCGTATGCACTCCAGCAGTTTAAAATCGCGCGCAAACTCCCTCTGCATATTTAACTCAGTTGAAAACCGAGCAAGTGAATCCTCGCCATTTTCTTTTCATCGCATTAGCGGAATGACCGCCCAAAGGGATGAGCGTCACTCAGTACATGCTCGGGAGAACTAATAGCTACTAATTATGCTCCAGAAATGAGTTTAGCGGTGAAAACGGCAAGAATGAAACGGTCGCCCCGTCGCCTCCAACCGACTCACGTTCATGTTGGGCACGAATCCCTTCTTGATGCGCCAGCAGTTCTTATCCAGTTTATCCAAATATTGCAATTCATCGTTGTAGCTTCGGCTCATGGCGAAAGTACAGAAAACACTCTCGAAGTCGACACGAGGAAGACCTTTTCGCAGCCGCCTCCCGGCAAGACCCGGCCACGTCCACTGACGCCACTACGGAAGCCGAGGTGGTCACGCCCCCATTTTTAGACAACTTAAAAGAGATGGTACGGCGGGCGAAAAGGCTCAATTTCCAGTCACTAGAGCAAAGCTGCAAAACCTCGGGTGACCGCTGGACGGAAGTAAAGGGGTATCTGGTACCCTGCCTCTTTGCTTCCGTGTAGTGGTTGTCTGTATTTTTGAAACAGAAGTCAAATTCCCCTTTTCTGTGCCCCCCCTCGCTGTGCCGTTAGAAACAGCTACATCTGGCATTTTTTTCGGTGCCATCATGTATCAAATGAGACAAAAGCAGACACCGTCACAAGAGTGAAATAAACAAAATGGGGGAGTACGCTTTTGAATAAGGAGAAACGGCCAAACCACGAGTTGAGGAGTACTTTTACAAAGAAGTGAGCATCTGTAGATGTGCATTAGTTGCTGGAGAATGTTCTAAGACTTCATGGCATTTTAACTATGGTATATAAGGTTTTTTGGAATACAGGTGAAACTCAGAAAATTAGAATATCGTGCAAAAGTTCATTTATTTCAGTAATGCAACTTAAAAGGTGAAACCAATATATGAGATAAACTCATTACATGCAAAGTGAGATAATTCAAGCCTTGATTTGTCATAATTTTGATGATTATGGCTTACAGCTCATGAAAACCCCAAATTCACAACCTCAGAAATTTAGAATATTGTGAAAAGGTTCACTATTCTAGGCTCAAAGTGTCCCATTGTAATTAGCTAATTAAGCCATAACACCTGCAAAGGGTTCCTGAGCCTTCAAATGGTCTCTCAGTCTGGTTAAGTAGGAATCACAATCTTGGGAAAGACTGCCGACCTCACAGTTGTGCAGAAAACCATCATTGACACCCTCCATAAGGAGGGAAAGCCTCAAAAGGTAATTGCAAAAGAAGTTGG
>JANHFO010010364.1:204192-219065 GCA_032468095.1 Pareas carinatus | reverse complement strand
AATTCGTTTTAAATTGGTTTTATTATTTGATATCTAGCCACTTTCATATTGTCTTTTTAATTGGTTTTAAATTCTGTTGTAATTGTTTGTTTATCTGTTTTTGTCATTCCTTTTATGTCTTTTATATGGCTGTACACCGCCCTGGGTCCCTTTGGGGAGAAGGGCGGTATAAAAATCAAATAAAATAAATAAATAAATAAAATATATGTTCTGAAAACTCTACAGGTAAATGTGCCCCTTCTGGTGAGTAGATCCCTTTAAGTAAGTACGTATATCAGCTCCCCCTAAACTCTTCTCTTGTCTATCTTTCACTTTTTCTCATTCTAGCCTATCTTTCCTCCCTGGGTCCCTCCAAAGCTGCTCTTCTTCCTCTTTTAATTAATCAAATTTCCTCTTGCTGTGGCTTTCACATTTTTGCAGTGGTATCAGAACCTAGTTCAGTTTCTGGTTGGTCTATTTTCTTATTTGGTCTAACTAGAGTGGAAATATGTCTCTACAAAAGTAGTAATCTCTTCTAGGGGAGAATCTGTCTATCTTCTACCATTCCCATGTCTGTTTGGTATAGGTTCTAGTGAGATTTTTGGTTTCTGCAGCCTAGATGTTGGATATTGCCTGCAAAGTCTGAGCGAAGGCCAAACTCCTTTTTGCCAGGAAAGCTTTCTTCTCCTGGAGTATTTAATGAACTCCTTGAGTTCAAGCCAATGCCACTTGTGTGATTGCTACCTTGTGTTGTATATCCCACCAATATCACTTTGTCACAGTGTTTTAAGTATACCCAATTAAGTGGACTCAAAACACAAAAGAGCCAGCACAATACATCTTCCTAGGTAACACACACACAAAAGCATTTACAAGCTATTACTACTTACCCCTACTCTTTTCCATTCCTACTACTCCTTGTGAATCCTACTATTCCTATTCCTTGTGAGTACTGCTAGACAAAATTCTCTTTCAAACTGCTTTACTCCCACACACTAACACACACCTTCTTCTTGTGCTGTCTCTCTTCTCTCTCACAAAAGTGACCATCTCAGCCCTTCCTCAGCACAACCTTTATAGTTGCCTTGCTGACTGGGGAGAAGTCTTAAAGAAACAGGATGAATGCAACACAGCTGCTGGCCATTTTCTGGACAGCCCACCCTCTCATACCTACATTGTTTTTTATCCATTACAGTTAGCAACTCAATAATTGGGAAACTCTTTGTGGAGACACTGAAATATTCTTTTTCATATTTTAACAGAGTAATTTTGCCTTGAGTGAAAAAAATTGATATGGTCACAGTGAATTCTATATTTTGGATGCAGCACTATTTCACGAAGAAAATTATACTGTCTCAGACTTACAAGGCTTTAATTTTAAACACACCGAGAAAGGGTCTGAGGATGATTTTATGCATAATTTTGAGAGAGAAAGCTCCACTGAAATCATATTTCTGAGTTGTCATGCTTATAGCCATATTGCATCTGTAAGAGTTTATTGTTGTCTGAATACATTGTAATAGGATATTTATCTTCATGCCTTATTCATACGAATTCCAAAAAGCAATTTACAAAAGCAAATAATTATTATTAGTTATATTTAGGGCCTGCATTTTCTGTAGAAAGTCATGATAGCTTACATAGTACACTTTTATCCCAACAACATCCTGTGAGTTGTTTGGGCTGAAAAAGATGGGCCCAAAGCTGCCCAGTAAGCTTTCATGGCTGATGTGAATTTGAGTCCTCCTATTCTTAGTCCAATATTCAACTATTATACACTAGTTTTCAATCTGACACAGAGGCTAATTTTTTTATCACAAATAGTTTTCTTTGCCTCTAACATAAAAAACAATCTCTCTATATAAAGACCATCTTTAAAAAAGATGCTTACCATCCAGAACTCAAGGCAAAAGTGCTAGGCAGCTGTAATTAACCATATATCATCCAAATGGTCCACAAATTGTAATGAAGGATAGAAATAAAAATTATCTTTCTAATAACCCGACTGATTTGTTGTCTAGAATTTTCAGTTTCACCATGAATTTCAATCATTCACTACTATGTTAACCTCCTAAATTAAGTTTGTTTTACAGAGAATACTTTCTCATTGAATGAGAAACTGACTCTTTATTTAGAATCAGTGAGCAGAAGTGGTGATCCAGCTCATTGTGTTTAATCAAGCTTTGTTGCACAATAGCACTTATTTTGGCCATCAAATGTTGAAAACTAATTTTGCATCGTTCATTTTAGCCCAGTAAAGATTTTTTTTCCTGTTCTTGAAAGACAGCAAAGCACTTCATTTAGAATCAGAACTTCTTTTCTCCCATCAACTAACCATCTAATTAATCACCAAATCAATGACTTTCCATTACCTTGGTTTTGTTAGGATGAATCTCAGTGAGCACAGGATGAATCTTGTCTGTCTCATAAGCAAGCACTATTATTTATAACTCAGCTGTGATGGAAACTCATGCAATGAATACAATCTGTAAGAAATCTTTTAAGTTCAAGCAAACATTAACTATACCTTATGATGTACACACAATTGATCTGATAGTCAAGATATTCCTTTAAAAGATAAAAGATTGCTCTTTTATTTCCATCTTTGTAGATTTCTGAGCTGTTGCCATTGCAGAATGACTTTGTCATTGCTGCTTTCTATCTTTTTGGTAGTTTATGACTCCTTGGACAAATAAAACTGCTGGTAATGGTTCCTAAAAGGGAGTCCAAAGTTTAATGAGTGTAGAATGAAACTCTGTCCTATAATTTTATGCATAATTATTTTACTTTTTAAAGCAAAAACCTGATTGTTGGCCAGAATACATAAAGTTCCAGGTTAAAAATAATTTTCAGTTCCACTGGTTTGTCTGAGGGGCTTTTAACAGATTTTGTCTCTAAAACAGCAAACTCTGCAGGTAATATTGCTTGTGATATTAGAATAAGGACAATACCTTAATATGCTTTATGATTGCAGAATTTAGCTTTACAGGATCAAAGTTGCTGTTTTGCTAGAACCCCTGTGTCAAGCTACTGAAGCTAGGTTTAAATATGCATAAAATTATTTTGGAAATATGGTCAGAGTTTCAAAGAGTAATTTTTAGTTCCTTTCCTATAAACATTTATTCCTGGTCTTTCTCACCATCCAGTCTTCATTTCAACATCCTTGTTTATGATAGAGAGAGAGAATATATACTCATCCTAAAGAAACTATTCAATGAACCATTGTAAGGGATATCTATATCTTCCATGATAAATTGTCTGTCTACCTCTGGATCTTACAAAGAGAGACTAACCAGATATTTAAATTTGCAAAGGGAAATCTCAGTACAGAAGGTCAGAAACTTTAATGGGCTTGATAAAAGCCAGTGAATCAGACTTCCATGACCTGATGGTGTATTATGGAGACTTTAGTCTAATAGAGCTGGAGGTTTTCACAGTGGAGAAAGATGAATTATAAAAAAGGATAGCTTGATGGGGCTGTATAACTCCCAAGTGCTGTGATCTTGTTAGAATATCAATAACTGAGGTCAGGTTTCAAATGTATATTTCTGCAAAGTGGTATGTTTTGTTTCATAATTCTGAAACAAAGCCAAGTTTTGTTGGTTTTTTCTAAAGTTATTTCTAAAAATTTGGCAGTTTTGTAGGATCTTATTAAGAATACTATATATAAGACCCTCAGGCATGTTCTAGATTTCTTGGTCTATATGGCTGGGTTCCTCCATGAGGACTTTACCCATATAGAACATTTTGAAAGCTTTGCAAATATTTGGTTCTCTAAACCTCTAAATGCTAAACCTTTGGTTCTTTATCTCTTTCTTCTGTATGGGTGGTATTTGCTGAGATTAAAAGAAGACACTTGGGAAATTCATTAATCTTGAATGTAGTTTTGGCCACTACGCTGGGTAGCTTTAAAAAGCTTTAATGGAGAAATAAATAAGTTCATGTTTTATAAGGGATTCAGTGATACCTCTGCTTAGAGCAGCGATGGTGAACCTATGGCATGCGTGCTGCAGTAGGCACACAGAGCCCTCTCTGCTGGCACTCGAGCCAAGTCACCCCGGCATTGCTCCAGAGCTGAGCATGCTCAGAAAGAGAGTAGTGGCACCAGGCAATGATGTCACAAGCCATGACTCATTGACTGTGACTTATCTGGGTTCTTGGTGTCTAAAAGGTTAGCCATCACTGACTTAGAGGTAGCATGTCTTCAAATATCACTTGCAGAAGAGCAATTGTGGAAGCAGGGTATGTCTCCATCTTCTGCTTCTGAGCATACCAAAGTTATTCTGGTATGTTTTGGGGTCAGTTCAAGGTGATGATTATTATCTGTGCGGCTTTTCATGGTGCAGGACTAGGTTATTTAAGGGGTCCACCTATCCCCAATTATTTCTGCCTGTCCTGTATAAAGGAACATGGAAATGTCCTTGAAGAAAATATGTGGCAATCGTTTGAAAAATACAAACCTAGCCCAGGAAAAGAGGAAAACATGATAAAGAAACTCTTGATTTTCTTGCCTTAAGAGAGGCAACTCCCCACTCCCCCCGCAAGCAAGCAAGCAAGCAAGCAAAAACCACTGTTAAGCTTTTGAAATGCTGCTATTATAGCTTACTGAAGTAGTTCTAATATTTCTTGTAGTGTCTGTTTCCTGATCTGATCTCTCTTGAAGCACTAACACATGAAGACCAACAGGGAAGCCATACTTCACCATCCCTAAACCATTTCATCTTTTAGGACTGGAGGCATGCAAAAAATAAAGGACACATTTGAAAAAGGGGCAAATCTGAAAGAGGCTCATTAGGATATTTTTAAAATTGTTTATAACTTCCTCCTTACAAAGGAAAATGTAAGCACAAAATCCAAAAATAAATAATTAAATAAAATAAACCTAATGGACAGCTTTCTGAAATAAATGAATGTCTTTTATAATAAAGGACATATGGACACTCTACCCATGGATGAGTCTAGCTTGAAAGTGGACGTTCATTCTATGAGCTTGTGGGTTGGTTTTTGAACATTTCATTACCAGGCTAGGTAACATCTTCAATTTAGGGAATGTCACTGTTGGTGTTCTTCTTCTAATTATTAAAGGCTTTGTGTGGTCAGTAGGTCTTGTGATGAGACAGTCACATCAAGTGAGGGTCTAGTGATGCGTCTTGTGAGGGGTCACATCAGGTGAGGATCTTGTGATGGAGAAGTCACATCAGGTGAGTGTCATTGGGAGGTGAAGTGCTGTTATGGGGGTTGTGGGTTGGTTGAAGGTTGGGGCTGTTGCGGATTGGTTGTGTTGTTGATTTGAATTCTCAGGGGGTTGTAGGCTGGTTGTAGGTCAATGTATCTATTGATGGAATTGTTTGTGGAGTCAAGGGCTTCAGTAAACATGGCAGGTGGTAATCTGTCTAATGATTCTTGTTCTGTTCCAATCAAACTGATGTTGTTTGGTGTCAGTGTGGGTATAGATTAGGGATCTAAGATCATGGCATTTATCGAGACCTGGCACTCCACAAGCAATTCCATCAATAGACACATCGACCTTGTATTTATTACTAGCAAAATAAATTGGCAGAGACTATTAACTTTTTATACAAGAAGTAGCGATAAGGCAATCACAGAATCTGGTGTCTAAGTACTGAAGGAAATCTGTCAATTGTAGGTCATGGCCTAAACATTTGCCTAAATTTTAGATATGGAATCAATGGCAGGGCCACACGGATATCAAATAGCAGGAGGTTTTTCTTAGTCACAGATGTTTTTTCATTTGAGTGAGCTGTTCCTGATTTTACAACCTTTTCTTGTCATGGTTAAGTGAATCACTGTAGTCAATGAATCACAGTCAATAAGCAAATTCCCCCATTGACTTGACTTGTTGTAAGTTGGCTGTGAAAGTCACAAATGGTGATTACATGACCCTATGATGCTGCAACCATTGTAAATATGTGCCAGTTGACTTTCAGCCAAATTTTGATCACATGACCATAGAGATATTGTGATGGTTATAAGTGCAGGGACCAGTTGTAAATCACTTTTTTTCAGTGTCATTGTAACTTTAAATAGTTGCTCAATGAATGGTTGTAAGCTGAAGATTATTCATCAAATTATAGCAAAGAGGCTCAAAACATCTATTTAAACCGCCCATCCATTTAAGCAATACAAAATATGTCCCTTAACATTTTTCTTATTTAATCACATAGTTGGAAAACCTAGACAGAGATGCTGCACGCTGTTAGGCCCTGAGAAGCATAAAATTAATCAGCTCCATGTTTTTTCACATGCTAGACCATTATGAATGCGCTTTTTTTCTGGCCCAATGAAATATTTAACCATTCACCTTCTTTCTTAAAATAAATACTTTAATTCCAAAATTAAAGGGGTTGCATGTGCAGTGTCTGAGAGAGAATTGGAAGATACTAACAGATTATTTCATAAGCAGTAATAGTGATATCAAACAAACTTTTCAAAATGTGATGCGGTTATATCAACAAATTATCAATAGCATTTGGAAGTTTATTGATGCTCAGTGTTTTGATTTTTCCGCTCTTATTCCAAACAATAAGTTATGATCTTCTTTTTAAAAACATTTAGAGAAAACTGCTTACTAAGCATTCCACAGTAATTCTTCCACTTGATGAAATATCTGATTCCTTAATACTTGTAATTTAGGTCAGTGGAAATCAGTATATATCCCTGCAAAATTAAAAACAGCAACAGTAAAAAATAATTTAATCATTTCCAATTCCATTTAGATAGTTCCATTGTTTTCATGTTGGTTTTCACTATGCCCTAATTGTATTCCTCATTGCTGAATGCATTTTGCTATATTTTATTATCATTGTTTTCTTGTGGATTTCTGACTCACAATTTTAACTTACCTTTATCTTGTTGACAGGACTTTAGTTATTAGGCATTCTAAAATATTGTTTAAAATGTGAAACCTATAGAACTAGGATTTTATATATTGTATAATTGAAAACTGTGAAACATTCTAAATCAGAATGGGTTTATGAGAACACAGATTAATAATCTAAAATTAAATAAATTTTTAGGACACTTCACTGCTGGCTGAAAGTTGCTATTTTTCAACAAGAAAACTTCAGGCAGAAAGCCTAGCCTGAAAGAGCTAAATAAGATGTTGAATTCTGTCCTTTTCAACTAAACTAGAGATTGTGGTTTCTTTTACAAATATCAATTAACATAGCAGTACTGGACTGGTTGCGTTATAACCAACTGGGAATGGTTACTGAGTTTATTTTCTTTATGTTCAATATGGTTGGGCTTCACAACACAGCCTAACCTTGCTCCAGGTTCCCTACTAAAAATGTCAAGTCCACTAAGATCCCCATTTTAAGGCTCTCCTCATATTGAGTGACCATGCACTAAAGTTATGTTAGCTCATATCGACTCCACAGTGACAGAATTAAATACAATTCACACAATCAAATTAACATGCAGAAAAGAAGGTACTGCACAAATGTTATGTGATGGAGAAGCACATCAGTCTGATAAGCCCTCTGGCTTATAATTATACCAGTGTTTGTCTATTAATTTTGAGCCAATGTCTGATTATTTCATTAAAAACAAAGCGGGTTGTGGTTTGTTGTGATTTTTCTCAGGGCTGAAGTTCTGAATATTCCCAAACATGTCTGTAGTGTATTGGGTTAAATGGCACGAAACCGCTAATACACAAAAGCTGCAGAAGCACCCAATACACATTGACAGTTGAAAAATGTTGCAAGTTTGCCCAGAAGTTAGTTCATTTAAAAAGACAAGCCTCTTTACTGCCTCCTACAAAACCCTCAATACTTAATAATGTCTTCTCAATAACTTAAAATTTTATGAGATTCATCAGCATCATTTTGTGTTTAAAAGTAGAAGAAAACAAAGAGGATGTTCTGCAAAGAAAATGGAATTCTACCTTCTTAACTTCAGTGATAGCTTCAGAAAAAACAAGTCTGGCCATTGTAGGTAACTGTAATCCTCTCTTCAGTGCAGCTTAAGGTAACAAAAAAAAACTGCATTAAAAAGAAAATCCACAATAAACTGATGCAATACTGTATCTATGCTTCTTGATAACACAAGATCTTGAGAATTTTAAATAGACTTTTGGTGTCTTCTTGGGAACCAAAAGCAATTTATACAGCAGCATAGTGTGGTTAAAGTATAGACTGCAACATGGAATGCACAAATTCAAGTCTACCCTTAGCCATCAAGGTCAGTCATTCTTTCTCAGCCTAATCTACCTCACAGAGTGATTTTGGGAAAAAATAAAAAAAGGAGCTGGGCTATAGGGTTGCATAAAATAGAACTGGGATATAAATCTAACATCTGTCTGTCTTAATATGTTCCTGGATAAAAGGTTGGATATAAATCTATCAAATAAGTAAATGTAGATTCTGATCATATTGTCATTTATAGCTTAGATATCATTCTCAATACTTAATTGCATGTTGTTTTATTGCTGACATTTCTGTTTGCTTTTAAATGCAATTTTAGGTTATGTTACTATTTAGTTCTTGTTATTAAGGAGTAACAAAGCCTCATTTGATAGCTGTTTCTATTATTATGGAAATAGGTCTGCAAGCTTCAGCACTAATGAACTGGTTTTCACCCTTCTATGTGGCAGGAATAAAACATGTGGTTGGCTCATGCAAAGATACTGCAATTAATTATGTAAGCTAAGAGGAATTGCTGTTGGATGACCTGCCAAAATGCCAAGAACAGTTTCCTTTTCTATATACATATCTACAAATAATATAGAGGAGATGTTGGTACTAAGCTCAAAACTTTATACTTTTTCATACAATAATATGAAATGTAATAATTTAGTGTACTTTGGAACATATTATGTTCTATTAATGTTATATCGAATATTAATTGTATAACTTCAGTAATTTTCTGTTCACTTATTGACATTATCTTTTCTGAACATATATCACTATTTTAAATAGCATTGAAAATACTTTTTATTATTTATAAATAATAATGTACTAGAGATGCTGGCAGTCAGGTTATACATCCTATTTTACTTACTATAAAAAGCAACTTTGTACTTGATTTGATATAGTTTTTTCTTTTTTTAATGTTACATTGACCTTATGCTTAATATGTTAAGCATTAATTGTGCAATTTTCTATCCACTTATTGGTATTATCTTTCCTGAAAATGTCTTTGTTTTACATGAATAAATAATTTAAAAAAGTATCAAAGATACGTCTGGACTCTATGTGGCATCAGATCTCCTGTAAAGTTGAAACCAATATTCTTTTTTGGTCTGTATTTCCTCATCAACTCAATCCTGCTATCAAGTTTTTTCTATACACATTCCTTCCCTCTTCTTTTTGAACCACACTTGATGCTGCCAATAAAAACAAACAGCTTTTATATTAATAGTTTACTTTTGTGCTTCACTGTTTTTCACTGTTCTTTTTAAATATGAACTTGAGGATACTTCAGAGATTTTATAACTTACCTTTTTTAAGACCTAGGATCTTAGTAGTCCTTGAGAAATATTTGTTCATTTAAATTACGACCCAAGAACCGTAACTTTTGAAGAAAATTTTGATAATTCTTACCACTGATTGGTGGAATTACTGTATTTTGCAACAAATAGGACAGGAAGTTCTTCAAACGTTGGACCTATATAATAGAAAGTACTTTTTTCTTCTCCTAGAAAAAAGACGTATATGTAGGCAAATTCTGACTTTGACTAGTTTGCTTGGTTTACGTTCTCCTCTGAGTTGACTCCATGTTTAAATTTTGTCCAATCATGCCTCAACCAACATTATTTTACAAATACTAAAGATTCCCAATTCTGACTATATCCCACCTGATGATTTCACTTTTATCTTATATACTGCCCATTGACCAGGAAGATCAATCAAAGTTACCCCACTTGATTAATATAAAACCTCACCAAAGCCCTCTCATCTTGTCCCTAGTCTATTCTTGTTCCTGGCAATTCCTCTTGTTCCTAATGTTTCTGGTTGCATCCAGATTCTACCTGGAAATAAGGAGGATTTTCCTGGCAATAAAAGTGATCAGTGGAACAGTTTTTCTACTGGAGTTGTGGGTGCTCCATTGCTGGAATTTTCAAGAAAAGATTGAACAACCATTTGCCCGGGATGTATAAGGACTCCTTTCTTTGGCAGGCGATTGGACTAGAAGACTAGAAGGGACTACATGGTCTCTTCCAACTCTATGATTCTATGCTGCAGAGTCAAGAGAAAATCTATTGCTCTTTTATATTTTGTTATAAATGGCATAAACATAGGTAAACAAATCTGAGTATAAGAATTTATTTTTATATCAGTGCTACTTTCTATTCTTATCTTTTATTCTCCTTTGATTTTTTTTTCAATATGCCCATATTTAAATTATAGATTTATAGTAATGTAAGCGGTATGAATTCCTTTTCTCTTTAAAGGATCATTCTGCTTACTGCATATGTCTGAATTGCTTGGAAATGCTGCATAGCTGTGTCTGTATAGCTAAGAGAACATAAGGAGAAATAGGTCAGATAGTCCCTTCACTGACACAATTAGGGGAAAGGTCTAACTTCTGTTTTTAACTGCAAGGGCAAGCTCAGAATTAAAACTCTTGCCTCGTATTTCCACAACAACTCATTGCTTCGCATTTTCACAATAAGACGTATTCTAATACATGTTTCTACTATTATTGCCATTTTACATTTACCTGGAAAGAGCCAATGCTTGAATAAGTCAGGGACAGATGTAATCTGAAATAAAACAGGAACACAATAATTTGATATTGTAAAGTGATATTGTAAAGTGAAGGCGAGCACACATTCTAATGCAGGAATCCAAATTAAAATATGAGTTCACCAGTCAACATCTACCCAGATTTTGATTGAACATATCTCATGAAGAGAAGCCCACTACCTCCCTAGATAAATCACAATAAAAAGTTGGAAAGTAATCAACTTCCTTTATCACAGGATGATAAAGCAATGCTACTAATATGGATTAGTGTGGGTAAGATAGTATTCATGATGAAATTCATTATCTTCAGCACTAGGACTAATGTATCACTAAATAGGAGATATTTCAGAAAACAAGTAGGTTTTCTTAGTTGCATGGCCTGCTTGTGGATTTATCATGACCCTCTAGATTGGCTACTCTGGAAACAGAATGATATAAAATCTGTTCAAGTTAGTAATAATCTCGCAACACCCCATAGGGAGATTCAAAGCACTCTTTTATGTGTAAAATTTCATTATGGCACAGAATACTTGAGCATTTCTGTAATCTATGAGTATTAACAAATGAATAACTATAGCACAGGGAACAGAGAGGAAAATATGAACAAGAAAGAAAGTTATAGTATTGAAAGAAAAGGCAGAGGGCTAGTAATTAAAAAATGCATTGATGAAGGTTGTTTCTAGCTATTTATAGACGAGTTGGAAAAAGTTATTAAAATGTCCCTGAAAAAGAAAAAGAATTTATTTGGTATAATAAACCTCTCTCTGTGTACCAAAAAGGCTTTGGGGCTGTTTTCTTTTTATTAAGATTAATATCTTGCATTTCAACTTATTCACTCATTCTTCCCATGAAAAACAATGCTAGATTTCCCTTCTTTTAGCTTCTATCCCATTATTATTATAATTATATTCATAAAGCCCGTCTGCTGGAAAAATGAAATATACCATGTTTCTCTTTATGTTGTGTAAATGGCAGCAATGGCAATCCCAAGTGAGAAATTTAGAAAGTAATATTTACAATTGTAATCACGGACTGAATCTCTTGATTACCTCTGGAGCTGCAATAAGACAATTAGCTTTTGTTTAGCTATTACTGCATTGGCTTTCAGACCTATAGACTACAAAGAGGAAAAAACATTAATGGATGGACAAAATAACATTTTTGTTTATTTGGGCTAAAACTAGTGTGTTCTATTCATGTATTCAAAATAGAAGTCCTTTTTTCATGTTCCTGATGTTTCATCAACATCTCTCTCTGAACTGTTTCAATAGGTATAACCTGAGATGGTGCCTGAATATCTTTGCTTTCCTATTCATTTCTCACCATTTTGTGTGAGTGTGTTCCATTCAATAGATTGTAAAACCGTGGAACAGGCTGATCTTTTTGTTGTTAATATTATATAAAAACTCTGGATGTCTCTTTAGGTAAAGAGCAAAATTATTAAAATGAAACAAATGACATTTACCTCTCATTTGACTTAAGAGAATACTAGATGGACAGAACATTTAAACAGTTTGGTTGTGAGCAACTTCATTAATTTGAGTTCTTAAATAGACTGCAATCTTCCTAGCACCAATTAAAAACGTGAATGCCAACAGTTTCTGAATAATGAACATGGACATGATGGGGTATATATCAAAAAACTCTGTTAAGGAGGAAGTCATTTAATTCACCTACATGATGCAGTTCGTCTCCCCAAGCCAAGAACAAGACTGTTCTAGCTATCAAGTCAAGAAGAAGCCCAATAACAATAGAGAACACTCCATAGTTCACATCTATGACAATTATAGCAAAGAGATGAGCTCATAAACTGTACTTTGCTTCAAAATCAAATATTGCTTCCTTTGTAAAAGAGATTGCTAAAGGAAGGGTTCAAATAGCCAATCCTAAAATAGTGCCAACAGATTAGGATTATTAGATTTGGCTTTTATAATATAAAATTAGAAAATACTCTGGATGAGATTTCCAGGGGAGGTATGAAGAATAGAAGATAGCTCATTGAAATAAGAGTCAACAAATCTGATTGGCAAAGGCACTGGTAAGTCTGGATATGAAGAAAACATTTTAAAACAGGGAAATAGCAAAAAAGAAAAAGAAACCCACCCCAGGATAAAATGTCAGAAATGACAAAAATGAATGGGAACTAAGAAAAGAGGAACTTTAATCATCTTTGCCAATGGCTGAGCAAATGACATCAAATTATTAAATAGCTGTGATTTTCATGGGTTGGCTCTTGATCACCTCTATAAAACATTGCAAGGAAGAAGTGAGTTTTATTCAACCAATTATTTTATATATTGTACTATTCCATAATTACTTACTGCATTCACAGCAAAGATGGGCTTCATCATTAAGTTTGACAGAAGAGCAGATACTACTATAAAACAAGGAATCTCTATAGTGAAACTATTATTTTGCAACCTGAAAACTGGGGCTGCAGTGACCATTAATTTCATTCTCACTGGATGGGATTTTGTATAATACTTAATAACCTGCATAAAGAAAAAAAGTACAGTCTTAATTATTTGGTCCCAAATCTATATTGTTACATATCTTTACTTTAAAACAATATGTATATGTGATTAATCCCATGCATGTTTTCTTTGGCATATAATCCCACCCAGTGGGATTTATGCCCTGATAAATTTGTTTAGAATTGATAAGTGTAGTTATTTCAAGGCAGGAATTAGCAATATGAGGAGTAATAAATTTTTTATATTTTTACATATTTTGCACATTATGTGCATGTTGTCATTCAGAATTTATAAATTTTTCTATGCCTCACAACTTCTCCTGCCATACTTTGGTGAGGACAACTAATTTATAGAGTAAATACAAAACTGGAAAAACAATCAGATCTCATATTTGTTTGCATGGGTTGAGATTCTTATCCTAGTAGAGCTAGATTAATATTTCCATTCATTATTCAGTCAAATCATTAATTTCCCTGCAGGAGGAAATGTACAAATATCAACATGAATTTCCTGCCATCACATGTCTTTTAATCCTTTCTTGAACACATTTTCTGCATGCAGAAAGAGAAAATCTTTCCTAAAATCATAAAAGACATACTTTATCAAAAGTAAAAGTTGAAAACTGTTGGAAATCGATCAATGCTTATCCAACATTCATGCATATAAACTCACAATTGTTTTAGTTTTTAAAATAGCTCATGCTTACTTGAGGAATGACTCTGCTTAAGGTATCTGTGGTTAAATTGAAGTATGAAGATTGCTGCAAAATGAAAGAAATATATGCATTTCCTACTCAACTTTCAAATGAAGGCTTATTTAGATCCTTTCTCTTAATTATTCTTATGGAGTTTTGTGCGCACAGGAGCAGAATTGTTTATGTTTCCCTCTCTACACATTAATTTTTCACATTTATAGCCTATGTTTCCTTTGGAAACCTAAGATGGTCTGCCTAGTGCTTCCCATTCCCATTTCCTCCCCCTCCCAATAATTCTTTTTAGATAGGCTAGGTCAAGAAAGAGGGGCTTAAGACACCCAGTGAGCAGTGTCTATAATGCTCCTTAGTTGAAATGGAATAAGTGATGAGGAAGGTGCAAGTTTGTATTATGCTCTGTAGCCCTTTTTATAAAAGGTATCTTGAACCTATGAAGACTAGATAAGGTATTAAAATTAGGATGAGTCTATTGCTTGTTAGTCAGCTATTAACATGTTTTGGCATGAACGTTATTCTGCACAGTGTTAACAACATAACAGGAAGTTGGAATATAGATTATTGCTTTCCTCATTGCTGTTGCTCACAGTCCTTCAAGTATTGAGGTAAGAGGCTACAAAATTCAAGATGACTGCTTTATAGCAAAAAAACCAGTTGCTAAAAGTTGACACTGACATGATGGCACATAATCAATCAATTATCCAACAAAGAAGTTATCCAAGTTTGAAAAACTCACCAAGGTCTCTTTCTACAAATAGAAATATGAATATGAACAATATGAACACAAGTTTAAATTATAGATATTTGCAGCCTTTTTGATATCCAAATCAGCTGCTTTGCTTAAGTTAGTGGTTACACTGGCCTTACCACATATATGAACACATTTATTTATTTATTTATTAAATTTATATACCGCCCTTCTCCTGAAGGACTCAAGGTGATGTACAAAAAAGATAGAAATTTAACATTGAACTTTAAAAAACTATTTACAAAATATGGGAT
>JANHFO010010364.1:192868-204092 GCA_032468095.1 Pareas carinatus | reverse complement strand
TACCAGACCGTTGGAGCCTCGTCTCTCCTGGCCCCGACGCTATGGAGGCTGCTTCATGGCGGCCATTTTCCCCGGATCATGCATATTTTGAAGATCACTCAGGCTCATTCACAAAATATGTAATACTACTAATAATGCTATTGATACTATTGATAATTACCTTTTCAGAAAAAGTTATCTTTGACACTCTAGTAGTGTAATATGTTAATGAAATAGAGTTTAGCAAAGATTCAGAAATTCCACTGAAGACCATATAGTTGTTCTTTTCTGGGAGAGTGAAGGGAGATGCCACAAAGGGAAACTTGGTATGATTTCTTGAAAAATACACAGAAACCTGAAAAATATATTTATAGAACAGAAGTTTGCTTAGAGAAAAAAGCAGATATTCTATGGCCACTCAGTCTTATTGATTTCAATGGGCTTCATTTAGAAGTTTACCTTCTGCTCTGAAAAAAATTTCTTGACTACTTATGCAGCTAAAAATCTCCCATCAGTGAGTGAGGTGATTTCAATTGAAAAATGCAACTCCAAAGAGCTAACTCCATTTATGCAGACACATATTTTTATAACAGAGACAAGGGGGGTGGCCTTTTAAAAAATCCATTGTGCCTTATTGGCCTCTATTTCTGATATTTGAAAGAAATGTTCCCATTCAATTCATTGAATGTTTTCCACTTTTTCTCATGCAACTTTGGATCAGAAATGCAGCACAGAATTGAAGCTCATTCAAGGTGCTTTGCCAGCATCTAGAACAGTCAGAACTACACTAGTAATTTAATTTAGAAATACAATATACTGTAGGCATCGAGTATTACATTTATCATTGACGGGAAAACCGCTTATGGACTTTTGCTGAAAAATGACCTTGTGATTTATAGATTTGATATTTAGAAAGGGTATCTTATAGTTTTATCAATTTAATAGTCTAATAATAACACAATTATATTTATGTTTAATACATTTATAAAATAAAGAAACAATGTTTTATGTTTTTGAAGATCTCTTCTAGAATATGATTGTTAAGGAAAAGCAGCCTATTAACTACAATTTCAGACAGTATAACAACCAACAGGATTACCTTAAAATCCAGATCAACATAGGATTTAAAGATTTCAGGAGGTGTAAGAAGTGAATACTTCACTTGGATAAAGGGATTAATCTGGAATACACCTGCAACATTATTAAAAAAGGGAAATTGGGATCTCTCAAACTCTCTCTTCCTCAAGATCTCAGTTATTTTCCCCTACACATCATACTGTAAGACACGGCAGGCTGTAAAGCAGTGATCATCACAAAGTCATCCAGTAAACCTCACGCACAGCAGAAATTTCAAGAGCTTTCCCTTCTAAATCCAGTCATCTTACAGATGACTAGCTAATCAAGTGAAGTGTTTTGAAACAATTAGTATACAAGAATTGAAGCCGATCCAAATCTTAGGAGGATGGCAACAGGCATATCTTGTTTGCTCATGAGCAATGCCTATTGGGCACAGATAATATTGAAATTAACAGATCTCCTGATTACACTTATGGTTCAGCTTTTGAGGAAAAAAATGGTTTTATTCTTTGCCTATGTACCAAAGATGAGCATATTGACCACAGCAGTAAGAAATGAAAACTTCCATGAAATACTTTAATAAAAGATGCAAGATACTAGAAAGAGATTACAAGTCTCTGGCCTGTATTTGACACTATTCTCGGTTACTTAGCTATGTATGCTATGATAGAAAACAGTGTGTCAATTATCAATGATTCAGTCTTCTTTTTATAATAACCTAATCAAAATGCAGCTCCCCACAGCAATAATGTAAATGCATAAATGAAACAATTTTTTACATATTAAATAAATCAAACATTTCCACAGACGAGGAATATGCTGGATCAGGCCAAAGGTTACTTTAGTCAACCATTTTGCTTCCCATAACAGTCAATCAAATGCCTTTAGGATGCTTAAAACAGATGTGAAGATATAACCCCTTTCCTATCATTGCTCCTCTACTACTGGTATTGCCAGGATGGTGCAGTGGTTAAAAGCAGCACTGCAAGCTATTTCTGCTGACTGCCATCTGCCATTAGCCACCAAAAATTCAGCAGTTCGATTCTGACTCAGTCTTCCATCCTTCCAAGGTCGGTAAAATGAGGACCCAGATTATTGGGGGCATATGCTGACTGTGTAAACCCCTTAGAGAGTGCTGTAAAGCACTGTTAAGCAGTATATAAGTCAGTAATAGTAATAGCAATAGTAATAGCAATAGCAATAGCAATAGCAATAGCAATAGCAATAGCAATAGCAATAGCAATAGTAATAGTAATAGTAATAGTAATAGTAATAATATTGGAAGCATCCTTTCTCTAACCCAGATATAATATTGAATTTCAAGATCAAAACCTCTCAATAGTTCTGTCTCCCAGAAAGTTATCTAATTTTCTTTAATGTGATCTAATATTGCATCTGCTGCAAACTGTGATTCATGACAAACGTATCTGATGCCATCACATAAATGCTACAATTATGTACCCGTGTTCTTATTTCTTATGCAATTGTGTATGTCATAACACCTGTTTGATGTGATGAACATACACATTTATCACATGCCCACTAACGGGTGGCCCATGAGTCGCCATCACCTTCACAATGAAATTCATGGGTTAATTGTGTTAGATGAAGTACTTTCTTTTTAAAATCATCTTCCAATCAGTTTTATTTGAAGCCCCTTCCTCTCAGTGTTTAAGAGAGGGAGAAATTCTGCATGGTACATGTGAGTTTAGCACAGGTTTAATACTGTACTTTCACTGCAACAAACTGAATCTAAATTATGCATTGGGGCTATCTTTACTCTGAAGAGAAATGATGATAGGATTTACTTATAGTGGCAGTACAAGATGCTACAATAGTAGTTTGAAAACTATAAAAATGTAACAGGAAAGAGGGCGAGGAAAGGAACCCTCATGCAATAGGAAGAAATAGACCCTCTGTTTGTTAAAATTGGAATATATTTTCAACAATATCACACTGAGATTTTCAGTCAATAGCTGCCTTTCCAACAGTTGTTTTCATGAGGTCTTTTGTGTATAAATCTAGAAAAGGTAGGATAGAAATATGAAATTGTTTTTGGAAAGGAAGCCTTCAACTGACAGAAACGCATAATAAAAACAACTGGGTGCATGGATGACAAATATGATTCTACACTTTTGAAAAACTATCATATTATACTGTACTGAATATAGAAAGCTGTGCTGTTTTAATCACCCTTCTCTTAACTCAGTATCGGTGCAAGTATCAGTATAAATGGAATTTATCAATATAAATAGTATCAGAATAGTTTCCATTTTCAACTTAACTATTCGTAAATTTTAAAGATTTTACACATTGCTCAAATGTTAGTTTACAGTAAGTCCAACAGCAAAACATGGATAGTTTGTCATAGGCTCACCTTCTAGCCCTATAAGTACTTCAGCCTCTTTTTGGATTCTTAATATAACATTTGGGCAAAGCTGTGGAAAAAAATATATATACATACATCAGATTTTAGATTTTTGTCAAGAGTAGGAAAGAGTTGACTAAGAAAAAGAATGTATTGTTCTTTGGAGGAAAATGTATAATCCACGGAAGTTTCCCTCAGAAAGCCAAACAACTTACTTGGCTTTCCAGTCTTGTATGTATGACCTTTTCCAAACGTTGAACAAAAGCATTATAATACCACCTGGAGATAGAAATAGAATGTATGTTAATTCCTTCAATTTCTTTAATTTGTTAGATAATAGAAATACGCAGCCATGCACAACCGTTAACATTTAAAGCTAACTGGTATAAAGCTTAATTAATTAAAATGTTGTCTTATGGTATGTTACTTTTGGGAAAAGTTTTAAAATGATTGCATTCTTCATTTTGCTTCCATATGTGAAACACAAGATGGAGAACTGTGCTATTTATCTGAAGAAGACTGGAATATTATAAATCCCATTTAACTGGGGCATAGCTCAGAACAGACATACGACTGTGTAAATGACTGGATGTTTCTAATACATGTACACAAAATTTTAACCTATGCATTACAGATATATATCTATATATACTTATTAGGGTGACCTGAGCGAAAACTGAGTTTATCAGATCTTAATGTTTATCAGATTTTATATACAAGATACCAAATTCTGCTACAATTTATGTTATCTACATAATTTGCAGCATCATAGAAATAACAACATTTCTGCAATCATACACTGTTCAATATATCAAAAATAAATTAACAGACCCCATTTGTTCCTTACAATTAAATATCATTAAATAATATATTTCTTGAATTTACCTTCCTTGACTGTTAAGCTGGACTTCAATATTACCAGTGCTCAATTGGCAGTTTTGAACAGACACCAACAAATGTCCTCTGTTATTTTGGGCCACAATCATATTTATTGTGATAGACAGTCCTAAAATGAATATTTCAACTTCTCCCTGATAGTCACTAAACAGGGGAAAATAAGACATATCACTAGTTAAACTCGGTTTCCCATTCAGATTAAAAGGTATTTTTGTGTTTCAATTCCTTATTTAATTTCTAACTTAAATACCTTCTGGATTAAAGCAGCCAATCTATTCCTTAGCTTTAATTTAATTTTCAGGTAACAGAATGAATAGCCTCAGATATACTAAAATTGCACTTACATCAGCCAGTTGTTCAAGGTCCAGTGTGTAGTAACTGTCACAGAAACATTTTTAATTAATAATCTAATACCATTCCCAGGTATCAGGATCACAGAAGAATTATATATTAAAATAGATGTGATTTGAATCCTATGAAGACAGAAGCTTAATTTATTATATTGCAAGGTGAAATGAAGCTTGATCTATTTCATATAAGGCAGGGCATGTTAACTCAGAATAAAATTCTTTGAAGTGGCTTGTGAAATTAAAAGAACTATGCATTTATAGAAAAAAATGTTAAAAGCAGCAGCTAAAACTAAAACAAATGAATCCATTTTTTTCAAGAAACTGAAATATATCACCACAAAATTCAGAAACCAAAGATAAGACATACATAGCACAGATAGGCAAATACCTTGATACCGTGTAGTCGACTATTCCAAAGAGGTACTTCTCAGTGCCAATCTCATCTGGAAATATTCTCGTCCTTAGTTCTTGTTCAAGGAGGTTCATTCCAATTTCTTTTGCTAACAGAAATACATGGTGTTCAGATCCATTGTCTGTCGGTCTATTTATTATTAACTTGAATTCATAATCCACTGAGCCTAAAATTCTTGTGAGCATGTTTGAAAGTGGAAAATTGGGGGCAGATTTATTAGGAGCAGGATTTGACAAATTAGAGTAATTACTAAATTACTCTAATTTGTCAAATCCTGCTCCTTACTTGCCTTGGGATATTGTCAAGAAATAAGGCTGAGGACTTAAAATTTGGAAATGAAGTTCCAGTGCAAGGCAAGATAAGAAGAAACCTATCTATATCAATGAGTGTGTTCCTGGGAATGCTTATTGTATTTCACTTTCAGAAAGTTAGGTTGGGTTTGTGTAGATATGCAATCTAATTCCTTAAGTGTGTTTACATTACAAATATGATTTTAGGCAGATGTATGCTGCAGACTCAAATTACCTCAGGTTTCTGAAGTGACCATTACAATTTCCATGATGCTTTGGGTAAGTCTATAGCATTATATAAAAGTTTTGAAATATATTGAAGTATAGCTGCAAAATAAAAATAAAACAACTTACCATAATTCAATCCTCTTTGTGTAATTCTTACTTTGAATTCAGGGTTAGCCTCAAGTTGTAAAGAAAATAAACTTAAAAGAATCAAAACCCACCAGAATCGCATCTTCCTTACTTGCCTTTTGTTGAGTATTACCTGTTAAAGCATATTGTAAACTTATTTATTAAACTTCTATGCCCCTCCATGTCACCAAGGTGATTCTAGGTTACAGTTGATGTTAGCAAGTATTCAATTTGTGCAAATTTAAATTGGACTATTGTTTCAATGGCACTTCTATGGCTTCAAATGTATTTGCTCTGCCATTTATTTGCTTAATCTCCATTAAATTCATATTTCTGAATAAAAACATTTTGTCTCAGTTTTCCGGTACTTATAATAATATTCTATATAAATGAAATGATATCTATCATCCCGAAACTATATGATATTTTAACAGGAAAGAAGTTTGATGAAAAAGCGAGGGAGACCCGCTTTTTCAGTAAACCTTTTTTCCTGTTAAAAGATCACTTGTTCCCTTGCAACTGCCTGCAATGGTCCTAGTCTGGGTTGAAGGGCAAAAACGAAGCAATATGTTTTGTCCTGTAATCAGAGTAAACCAGGAGTCATGCCTCGTGTGTCAAGTATATGCTATATTAATGAAATACATGAATAATAAGTTACCAGGAAAAATGCTTACCTGTGATTATTTAAAAATGGTTTACTAAAATCAGTTTTCCAGTCTTGCAACATATTGAACTAACCTTGACTGGTTTCACATAACACCATAAATCAAAATATGGAAGATTAGCCATTGGTTTAATATATAGCTCCAAACACCCATAGATTGCTGCCCTATACACACATATGCTGGAATATGTTTCACTGAGTACAGTGGGGGCCAGCTTTTGTCAGTCCAAGAACTACAAAAATGTCCAGAGGTTAGTTGAACTATGTATAAACTATTAAACTGATTATAATAGATCTATACAAATGGATGGAAAATTATCCATCCTTATATTGTAATAATTGTTTGTCAGTCATAGCTTTATGATTGTAACCAGAGTTTGTCAACTGTAGCCTGTATGTAAGCATTGAGCATGTACACCAGAGACAAATTCCTTGTGTGTCCAGACACACTTGGCCAATAAATGAATTCTATTCTATTCTATATTTCATGAAGTATTAATTTCATGATCCTAATTCCAACTTCAGGTTTGTTAAAAGTAAACTTGAAGGCACAATTCATTAGCCGATAATAATTAAATATTTAGATCCAAAATTATTAGGAACATTTTCACATGTGATTTCAAAAATTCCATTATGAGTCTATCTTACACAATTTGCCATATATTTAACAGCTGTAATAGTTTCATCTGTATATATTTTTAAAAATCTCTTCATTGTAAATATTTTTGTAGAAAAAAATTAGAGTCCGAAAGATAGCATATTGATTTCAATACTTAGATGCAGGCTTAGTCATGAAATGAAAGAGATACTTTATCATGATTATCTGATATGATTTCAACAGCTCTCCTTGAAGGAAAGGAAATTAAAGTCTGGTTTCAACTTATTGATGCAAAGCAAATTAAGAACAGGAAAAAACTAGGGAATGCATGTAGGATTAGAAGCAAGGCACCGGATAATAATTTTTCAAAAGACAAACTTTCTGATTCTTACCTTTGAAGACTCAACGTGTTCTGAATGTCTGAAGCAGAAATATAAACGAGAACTTCTGGAGCAGATATTCTTTTCTGAGCACAATACTACAAAATGTGAGAACTGTGCATCAGAAGCAAACATGTAATTAATTTTTTAAAAAAATGTTGGCCTGACTGCTTTTATTTTGTATGTGATTTCTCATTGTTTGTGGAACAGGATACACAATACAGAATCCTGGAACAGGTAGTTTGAAATGAGGACATGCCAACTAACTAAACTGAAACTTCATCCAAAGCAGCTGCTCAAAAATGCTAAAACTTCAAAACTTCAAAAAACCTTGGCTAAACTCCAGTGTTTCCAATTCTTGAAAGCCTTCATGACTTGGAACAAGGTTATTTATGGTATATGCATTTTATTTAATTTTTAATTTAACCACCTAAAGTTGCATTTTTTAAATAATAATTTTTATCGCAGTTTAAAAATGCAAAGATAAAGAACTAATACAAATGAAGAAAAATATAAAAAAAGGAAACAGTGAAAATTGCAGAGAGAAAGAAAAAGGAAAGGGAAAAGGGGAAAATATATAAAATGAAAACAAAATATAGAAAGAAATTTCTTTTCCTTTCATCAAGACAAGTGGAAAAATTTTCAATAACTCAACACCTTCTCTAAGATTTCAACCAAAAAATCTCTTTATCCTGTATCTCAATTTTATCTGTTAGCAAATAAATCATCATTCAATCTTATTCAGTAAAAGTCCATTAGAAACTACCAGAAATAATGTATCAGAATCTTTAATCCCTTCAAATGATATCCTACACTTTTAATTTATCAATTTCTCTTTATTCCCTTTCGATTTTACTTACTCTCTTTCTCTAAAAATGCAACAGAAACTCTCTTTGCTCCATTTGAAGCAGTCCGAGTGCTCAAACTGCAACCCAAAGCCCACTTATGTATTGCAAAGTGCCAGCACAGCAACACCCCCTTGTGATGCTTCCACCCCCTCGCGATGGCCACCCGTGACAACCCTGCCCCCCCAGCAACATAATTGAAGCTTATTTAAGTATTACACATTTTGGTGTGATATTTATTCTTACCTTTGAGAGAGAGAGACAGAGAGAAAGAGAGAGGGAGAAAGAGAGGAAGAATGAGAGAAAGAGAGGATGACAGAAAGGGATAGGAAGAATGAGAGAAAGAGAGGGAGAATGAGAGAATGAGAGAATGAGAGAGACAGACAGACAGACAGACACACACACACACACAGAGAGAATGAGACAAAGAGAGGGAGGGAGAGAGACAGAGAGACTGAGAGAATGAAAGAGAGAGAGAAAGGGAGAGACACAGAGACAGAGAAAGAGAAAATAAGAGAGAGTTAAACCAATTAAACCAGCTTGGATTCTCTCTTGAATTTTTCTTTTGCTAAAATCAGAATAAATACAAGTGTGCCAACCCATAGATAATATTTTAATGGTCAGCAGAGAATTGATACATGCTGTAATTAATCAAATTACTTTTATTTAGTATATTTGAATTGCTAGTTCTTGTTTGAATTTCACACTGTGGTCAGTGTCTGATGGAAAAGACAAATAAATCCAGGGTTTCACATGTATTCAATATATCCATCTGTTTTAGAATGGCAAAGGAACGTTGTGTGTTACTTTCAGCGATTCACTAAGGCAGGAGACTATTCCAGGCCCTACCCCCCAGGTAGATTTAATCATTTTTCAGTGAAAAGAAAAAAATATTGTTCAATATGATATTAAGCATTATGGTAATGAACTGGAAATGCAGTAAAATCTAGGATGCTGCATAGGTACAAATACAAATGTTAAATTTAAATTGTTCGATAGGCAAACAATTTACAGGTAATTTACCTTTAATTTACCTTTGGTAAAATTGTAATTAAGTAATAAAATGAATCCAAGATTAGAGCTATGCTATTTAGGGGACGTGGTGGCTCAGCAGCTAAGATGCTGAGCTTGTTGATCAGGTTGGCAGTTCGAATCCCTAGTGCCACGTAACAGAGTGAGCTGCTGTTACTCGTCCTAGCTTCTGCCAACCTACCAGTTCGAAAGCATGTAAAAATGCAAGTAGAAAACTAGGGATCACTTTGGTGGGGAGGTAACAGTGTTCCGTGCACCTTAGGTGTCTAGTCAGGCCGGCCACATGGCCACAGAGATGTCTTCAGACAGCGCTGGCTCTTCGGCTTAGAAATGGAGATGAGTATCACCCTTAGAGTTGGATCGACTAGCACGCATGTCTGGAGGGAACCTTTACCTTTTAAAATTCATTTAGTGGGGGTATGTTAGGGTTATATGGATTATGGTCCCTTTAAGCACCTAACTGATTGGTTTACAAAATGGCTGACAAACTGAGTCATGCTGAGTCATTCTAATTGCTTAGAACCAGGATGCTTATTATAAAAGCAGGAGACTTGACAGCACTCTCTCTCCTTTGATATTCCACGACTCTGCTTTGCTTCAGTATTTGATCCTGTGGGTTGCCGCTGAAGATTGCTGACCAACTTTGTTGGTGAAATTGCTGGTGAAGACTTGTTAACTTGGTTAGTAAAAAGGACTGCACTGTTACAATTAAACATAGTTTTATTGAATAAGCTGTAATTGAGTTAAAATATACAAATCATGGTTTACAAACCATAATTAATGCTTCACACAATAATAGTATGTAATTTTTCTTGACTAAGGCCATACTTGGCTTTATATATCTTGAGGCTCACTTCAGAAAAGTCAGACAGGGCTAGAAGCAAAACTAGATTTTATTTTATTTAAAATTTAATATTATTATGACTCCTGCTAAAACCAAGAAAACTATATGAGGTAACACAAGAAATGATTCCGGTTAATATTACTACAAATGGGGGGGCATCTGACAAAAGAACTCGCATCAAACTATTTTGTGGTAGTTTCGGTTTCTAGAATTAATCCAGTCATGGAATTTGTAAATCATCCTTTTAGGCTTAATCTAGAAGCCATTATGGCTTCTTTAACAAACCATAATCAATATTATGCTTGACACAATATATAAACCCATCCCTATTTAATATAAAAGAAATATATGCACTTTTATTTGCGTGTGCATACCTATGTATGAAAAGCACAGAAGGTAGAAACGTATGCCAACCTATCTAGTCCTGGAATTCAAATAGGGTCAGATGTAGTTATTTTGGGACGGGAGACCACCAGAACATCTCCAGCTATAGGCTAAATTAAGACGTGGAAAAAGCAACTGGAGACAAGGCAAAGAGAAACCACTTCCATGTTACTCCTATGACAATAATTTAGGCGTGTCCTCAAAGCAACCAGCAACCGAGCTTATTTGAACGAGATTTAACATGGATTGGTCCATACTAGAGCTGCCATGTTGTAATCCTGTTGTAAAACAAGACCCCAGGAAAAAAAAAATCCGGCCCTCCACTTTCTATTTAGCGCAGCGCAACGACGCCCTATAACCAGATGCCGGGGACAAGGGAGGCGGGCGGATGGCTCCTGGAGACCGGACCCCCGGATAGGGAATCCTCTTGACAGGAGAAGCGCCAGATGCGACGACCGCGTAACCGAAGACAAACTTCGGGAAAGGAGCAGGACGGCACGACGAGCACAGAATGATCGCTCATCACCCTCCCTCACCTCTGGGCGGAAGGCGGTGGCGTGAGTGAGGGGGGGGGGTTGTCAAGCCGAGGGGCGGAACTACGTCATCTCCAGGTCGCGGGGGTCAAGGAGGCGGTTCCTCGGTAGCCCCAGCCCACAACAAACAACAACGACGGCGGCGATTGCCCGGAGCCGCGTCTTCGCTGCGGCCTCTTGTGCCGCCACCTTCGCGAAGGGGCCTCTGCGGCGCGGC
>JANHFO010010364.1:170921-183673 GCA_032468095.1 Pareas carinatus | reverse complement strand
TGTATTTGTTTTATCATTTTTATTTTACTATGTTTGTGTTTATAAAACTTTTAAATAATAAAAAAAAGATTCTGTCCCCACCACTAGATGGGTAGTCAGCCTCTGAGCTGTAGTTCTTTTGCTATTTATAAACCAGGCACTTCCTTCTGCTTCTCATCCCATCATGGTTGCAGCTGTGCCTTACAAGTTGAACAAATACCAAATTCTAATTGGAGAAATGTTATAAAATAGATTAAAATCTGTAAGTGCCTTTTGAAACAATTCTTGTTTCACTTAACAGGCAAAACTCTATTGTAGTTGAGCCAGCCGGAGAGGCTATTTCCTATGTGGCTTGACAACACAGTAAAGCAATAATATATTAACTTTGATCTGAATGGAGTGGAGGGTTTTTTGGTTTTTTTCTTTTCTTTTTTACTATGCAGAAGAAAAATTAGATGATATTACATACTAATCTCATTGTGTAGCTGCCAGACGATTCTGGCTCTAATCAGGAGAAAGGAACCTATAATTGTTGAAACTCCCAAAACGAGCGCCTTCAAATCTGTCAAATTATTTTAGAGACTATAGAATACTAGTTTCTGATATCTGTGCTCCGCTACGGTGTTCTCTCTCTTCTCTCTCTCTCTTCCTTCCCTCTCGTTCTCTTTCCCTTTCTTTTGCCCTTCAGTTTCTCCTCAGTCTTCTCCCCTTTGGCACGAATCTCTTCCTTCAGACTCATGCCAAAAGCCGCTTTTTCCCTCTCAGCTGGTCCTCCTGGCTTCTCCCGTTTTGGCGCAAAACCTCTTCTCTCTCCTTCTCCTCTTCCTTTCCCTCTTCAGTTTCTCCTCTGTCCTCTCTCTTTCTCTCTTTCTCTACAATTCCTCCCTCAGACTCCTTTTTCCTCTGTCCTCTCTCTTAGCACCAAAACTCCCTCTCTCTGCTTCTCAGCTGGTCTTCACTCCTCCTTTTCCACCCCCAGGTGCATGTGCACATCGCCCCAGCTGTCTGGCAGTGGCCACACCCTTTCTGTGGGTCCACGTGCCCCACCAGCCAGCTGATCGACTGTGGTTGCCTGGCCAATTGTCCGGCACCCCCCTTGCCAGCGGGCGGTTGCGCACATTACTTCAGCTGTCTTGGTGGTCGCGCTTCTTCCCCGGTTAGCTCACCGCACCAGCGCGCTGATCAGCAGTAGTCGCACCCCTCCTCCCCAGTGCTACAGTTCCCTGCCTAGCATTTTGGCTCCACAACGTCAATGAGAAGCAGTTTTGAGGCCTCAGCTGGCCTCCCCCACCCATGCTGTGGCAGCCAGAGAACCGCCGTGGAGAAGCAGAGAACCACCGTGGAGAAGCAGTTTTTCGCACTCACCTTCCCTGCCATTGGTACTGGTTTAATGAAAAATTCAAAAACAAACAACAGGAAGCCCTCTAATCAGGAGAAAGGAAACAGACGATATTTTGTCCAATCACAACCTCTGGAATTAAAAAATTGAAATAACTCACGTGAAAATTAATATTTTAAAAAAATGTTTCTTAGTGAGTATCTAGATGCCAAGACGAACAGATCTATCAAATTTCAGGTTTGTAGCTTGTATAGTTTTAGAGATCTCATGATGGGTCAGTCAGATAGTGAGTGGATTTCGCATTTATATATATAGATTTGGTTAGTGATATTCATATCTCTGGCAACATTGTCTTTTTACTCCCACTTGGTCATATGTTTCAATAGAAATACAGTGGTGCTTAAAGTTAATGAGCTCTCTTGAAGTTTCAATATTTCTGTATCATTTTTCTATATAAATATAATCTAAAATATCATCTGTTTCCCATAGAAGTCCTAAAAGTAGGCAAAGACAACCCAATTTAAAAAAAACAGCCATAATATTATGTTGCTTTTTATGTCTTTGATAAATATGTGATTAAATTCAAAGTTCTTTGCATAGAAATATCCTTCTTCTTTAGTCAAATCTTATCAACTTGCCTTTTTTCAAGCAGGATTTAATTGTAATTATGAAATGGATAAGATGTTAAATTGCTGAAATATTGTGATAATGTTGTTCTTTCCCTTCTCCTCTTAGCATTGAATCTACCAGATGTGTTTGGCCTGGTGGTTCTTCCATTGGAGCTGAAACTTCGAATCTTCCGGCTCTTGGACTTTCGCTCATTAATTTCTTTGTCTGCTGTTTGTCGTGATCTTTATGCTGCTTCAAATGATCAGTTATTGTGGCGATTCATATACTTGCGAGATTTTAGAGGTAATTGTTCATAAAACTTTTTTCTAGTGATATGATGCTGAATGAGAGGCTTGTTGTCAGCTTTGCAAGTTAATTTGCCCAGGGTTCTTTGTAAGGAATTATACCTCTATGAAGCTGTTTGGACATGGTGTCCAATAAATGGCTATTGTCTTAGAGCAGTCATGCAATCAACACAAGTTACCTAACGTGTTGTCTGCATCATTATAGAATTGCTGTAGCAAACTGATTTATATCTTACATGTTTATGCAGATCCTGTTGCTAGATCTCGAGACACGGATTGGAAAGAAGTAAGTGAATATCATGGTATATTTTTTGGTTTTGCTTTGTTTTGTTTTTTAAAAAATTATGCAGTCTTGAATAACAAGAGTTCAACAAGCTACATTATCAGTAATCTCCAGTTGATATAAGAGGCAAACTGTGAGATGAGCAGCTGAACATCATTATTCTAATGAATGCCAGCTTGCAAAGCTGAATTATGGTCTAAAATTCCATATTAATTGAAAAATTGCATGAAATAAAAAAAATATTAAAAGGTGTTCAAAGTATGAAACTGCAAAAGGCATGGAGATAGTTGTAATAAATTTGGTTCAGATATTCTAAATATTCATGAATATACTAGCAAACTGTTATAACAATGAAGACTATGAAATATCAAATTAAATTTTATTTTCCCCTTTTCTACAGCTGTACAAGAAAAAATTGAAGCAGAAGAAAGATGCACTAAAGTGGAGACAAATGATGTTTCTACCCCGTCCTCCCCTCCCTGTGCCATTTCATCCCAGTCCACTGTATCCCAATCCCTTTTGTCCTGATCCACTTTATCCCCCCAATATCATTGGTGGTGAATTTGATGAAAGGCCAGCAGTCCCCTCCATTGGTGATCCAATAAGGTCTCTCTTTCCTGGCCCTGCTGAGCTTCCTATTGTGCCACACTTAGATCCATTCTCCACTTTACCACGCTTTGATCCTATTGTATCATTTCCAGAACCCAATCCAACTCTCCCAGGAAGAACCAGTCGGAACCGCCCAATTGATAGTCGCCGTGCATTCTTATGAGAACTCTTTCAGCCTTATTGATAAGATTTTAAATCTCTCTTTGTGGGCTTACTTTAAAAGCTGTACAGTAGTATACTTCAGCTTCAGAACTATGATGTCTACTGTTTTAAAATTATGACAAAGCATAGGTCCTATAGCATCTTGACTCCATAGACTGGGGCCCAACAGTTCAGTGCAAACAATTTGTCCTGCCTTCCTTGGAAATGCAGATCCTTTGTGCAAGGATATAGTGGGACACTATTCTTTTCATTTACAGTGGCAGGCTCCTTATAAAATAAAAGGAGGTTTGCTTTTGTTGCATCAGATAAAAAGCACTTTAAAATATAAACAACTAAGTTGGTCTGGGTTATTTTAATTTTGAAATCTGTCATTTAAATATTTGTGCTGCTTTTTTTCTCCCAGTAATTAGTCTTACTAAATGCTTTTTCCATGAAAAGATTTTCTGATCTGTGCAATATCTGGCACTTAGAAGGCTACAAAAACCACCTGATTTGATTGTTCTTTGGACACTTTATATATTTTCTTTATTACTGGAAAAGCAGTGTTGGTATTGGGGATTTCAAAGCACAAAGAATATTGAGTTAAAATGATTTTTTTTTACATATGAGAGAATTAAGACATTGAACTGTTCACCTTACAAACAGTTGAATAATAACATGCTACAGTACAACCCAGAAGATGAGAAATGGTGAATGTCAGCAACTCTGGCAAAAAGTTGCCACCTTTCTATTTAAATTTTTTTTCTAGTAAATATCAACAGAATGTACACTAAGTACTTTGTGAAATAAAATGACATGGCCATCTGTACATTTAAAGATTCATTGTATGATTGATGGGACTAATGAGCACAATAATTGTTTTTCACATTTTTCAGCCAACTAAGTTGGGTAAATATTCTTAGTTATTTTTAAATGTATAATTATAAGATGTGCAATTCTTAGAGATAAATATACATAAAGTGTTTGTTGATCAGTTCAGAAGTAATGTGTCTTAGAAGATAATCTAAGGTTGAGCACAAATAATATAACTATGGATGTCCATTGATGGCTTCTCAAGGGAAAATGTATTATCTTTGCTATTCTTCCACATTTTTCTCTGTATAGTATAGTATTTTCAGCCTTATTAACAGCAACAAAAAAGAATTACTTAAGTGCACTGATTTTGATGTTTCAATTTTGTCTCATCCTTTGATGAGAGATTAAACACAATACTAAATTGTGAGAATAAAATAGGTGGCTATTATACTTTACAGCTCAAATTCTACATTCCTTAGTTCTACATTAATGAGCTCACATGTTAATTATCCAAATTAAAGATGTGATTGTACTATATTGGGAAAATATAGTACTTTATATGTGGAGTATTATAAAGACACGTGTTTATTTACTATCACAAGCAGTGCTCAGTATTTATGACCACTGATAATTGTTCTGTCAGGAAATTTCACTAGGTTAGATCTCTCCTTGATTAGTTCCCATCCATTGCTTCTTGTCCTGCCTTCAGGTGCTTTGGAGAATAGACTGACCCCCTTTGTGGTAGTTTTCTTTGGAACACTCCTATTATGTCACCAACAGACCAACAGTTAATACTTAAGTGCTAGTTTATAATACACTAAAGTGCTGTAATCAACCTTGTTAGAACTCAGACACGCATAAATCAGTTTTCAAATTGCTTGAGTCTAACAATGCAATTCTGCTTCATTACTAAACGATTGGTTCTTTGTACTTGTATTTCTAATACTTGTCCTGTGGTGGCATTTTTCCACTTAGGAAGCACACTGCTCAGAATATTGCAGATGATAAAGACCTTTGTTCCAGTAACTGTACAACATTGGTATAATTAGCCCTTTGGATTGCAAAATAGGCTAACTGCTTAAGAGAGGAATTATTTAAGATTTCTGTAACATTCCAGTGCAAAATGGATTAGTATGTAATTGTTCTATCCTTTTTGAGGTAGGTTAAACTTCCTTAAGAGGAGAATTGAAGGTGAAATTTAATAGATGTAGGAATTAAATTAATTTATGATGTGCTGGTGATGGGAAACGGCGCTAGCAACTTCTATCGGAGCAAATTCTATTGGAATTTTTCCTATCTCACTGTGAAATCATTGAACAATTGGATGTATAATGTCATCCTACATGACAGATGTATCATGCCAATAATATTGAAGAAATGAGATCACATTACTCTGAACATTTAGCTCAGGAAACCATCTGCTGGATTTGACAAGCAATTCCAGTTGACCAGTTTTAAATGAAAATGGATCCTTGCCTGTATTTCTCTTGAAATGCTGAATTGTTCTTCAGATGCATTCCAGATAACTGCTAAACATTCAAAGTAGTGGTGATGTTTGTTTTTCTCAGTCTACCAAATGTTTTACAGGATTTAGGACAAAGGCAGGGCAGTAGGTAAGGGTCCATTCTGGAACTTGGAATGAAAAAAGTATATCTTGCTAACATATCCTGTGCAACTTGTATGGCTTTTTTGAACTTTGCTCTACTGAGTTGAAAAACAAATAATATGCTTGCAGGAGACTTACCCTAGATCATGTGTGTCCACCTGTTTGGCTTGCCTGGATCGCACTAAGTGAAGAGGAATTGTCTTGAGCCGCATATAAAAAGTTAATGTATATAAATCATAATGTTAAAATTTGACAATCTTGTGGGGCTGCATTACTAGCTGTTCAGGGCCACATGTGAGTTGGACATGCCTGCTCTAGAACCTAGTTATATACAGCAAATTCATACATAATAACATGTTCCATTTACATCAGTTTTGCATAGATAGTGTAGTAAAAGGAGGTTGATCGTATCAAGTGAGAAGTCCCTAATTTTTTTTGCAGAACTCATTTTCCTTCTTAACACTTTACTTGTACTGGGTGACTTTATTGGGTGGCTAAAATGTTACGCCATACTGCTTAATTTGGATACTGATATTAGGGAGAATTTTGAGACTGGAGAGAAACATTTCCCATGTTTTTTTTATACTGAATACATTGTTTCTCTTTTACTGGCCTTGGAATATTGAGTTGTTCTACTTCCTGGTGGCTTGCTTCTTTCTAAACAGTTTTATCACTTGTATGCATGTATGTAGCTTTGCAAAATAAGAATTTTATAGCTTTTGGTTTCTCTAGAGGTAGTTCATTGTGAAATCCTAGTCCCAATGTGGATCAAAGATCTTTGCTTTAGTCTTTTTTTTCTGAAATGCACGATAGGCTGCTATAAAGATGAATTCTGACATGCTGATAGATATAGTTCAAGACTTGTATATATATTTCCATATACATGTATTTCAATATAAAGGCCTACATAATTATAGTTCAATTTATTACTTTGGAATTAGTACTGTTGATACTAGGTCTAAGGGAAGTTGCACAGTTGTCACAGAGCAAGTGATCTCTATACATTGCTGCACTTGGGAATCAGAATGGATTTCATCCTGGTTGTATACTGACCAAAGTAAAATGGTTCATCCTCTGTAAGTCCTAAATGCGTGCTACCTAAGAATTATAATAATTTAATCCAGGAAATTTGAATTGAGTTCTGGATTTCAAAGGGATGTCGTAGATATGACGAATAGTTTTATAATTGAGTTTCTAAAAGAATAAACTAGAATCTGACTTACAAAAGATATGACGAATCATGTTATTAGATAAAAATAGTTAAATGAATACTGAGGGAAATGATGACATGTTTTACCTCATTTGCCACTTTTCTGCAAATCTTCCGTGAATGGCACAAGAAGTGTTCAAAGCAGTTTATATGTGCTGCAGCATTCTATAGGCCTGATTGTGCATGAGATGACCTGTTTAGGTGATGATGGGTGTGCTTGCATTCTGTAAGTTATGGATTACATTTAGATGCCAGTGGGATCCAGAGCACGAGGCAGATTTAACTACTTTTTGATTCCCCCCCTTTGCTGTATATAGGAATACATACAAGAAACTATAATGTTTGATACATTTAAAGACAAATGTGTATATGGAACTATAAAACGAGTGAGGAATTTGCAAGGAAAGAAGACCCAAATATCCAAAATTGCTCTAGGGTGGATTATAATGCTAATCAGAAAACAGGCTAGCAAATGATTTCCTCAGGTTGCGGATGGTTTCAGCTTTTGCCTCATCTTCATTGGTGATACCTCGCTGTGAAGATTCTGAGATGTTGAAGGTATTTGTCAAGGATTGTGATTTGCTGAAAAGAAGAAAAAGGAATAAAAACGTAGCTATTTCATAAAATTTAGAAGCTTTAGAAAGTAATGGGTCACTACTGTTGTTACTTTTAGTGGTGCATGAAAGTTTATGAACCCTTTTAAATTTTAAATATTTGTGTATAAATATAACAAAATGTAATCTGTTCTTCACATAAATCCTAAAAACTGGATAGCATGAAAGCTATGAATCAAAACCGTTATACTTGTCCATTGATTTATTGAAGAAAAGAATCTAAAGCTACATTTTTGTGTGGCAAAAAAGTATTTGAAATGTAGTCGCAATGTCATGCCTTGGGCCAGCTTTGCAGTGTCTAGAACAGGTGACTTTCATCATTGACGGAACTATGAATTTTGGATTGTATCAGCAAATTGTACAGGAAAATAGGATATCTGTCTGAGATGAAGCTCAAGAGAGCATACCAGTGATCTTAAACATAGAAGCTATATGACCAGAGAACGGCAAAAGCAGAAGAAACAATGTTTTGAAATGGCCAAGTCAATGTCCTGACCTTAATTCTATAGAAATGTGGAAGGACCTGAAGAGGACAGTCGATTTGAGGAAGGCCACCAACATCACTAAGTTGAAGCTGTTCTATAAAGAGAAATGGGCTAAAATTCCTTCAGACTAATGTTGAGGTCAGCAGTTATCAGAAATAAACAGTTGCAGTTAATGCTATCCAAGGCGGGCACATCAGTTCCTAAAAGCAAAGGCTCACATACTTTTGCCACATATATCTAGCTTTGGATCATTTTTATGATTTAAAAAAACGAATTACAATGTTTTTGACATTTCTTTAATTTGCTTTTCTTTATCTAGGCTTAGGGTTTCTGTAAAGAACAGATAATACTTTATGTCATGTTTATGCAGAAATAATGAACTTTCAAAAGGGTCAACAAACTTTAAACACTGCTGTATCATTGTATCAAAGTCCTTAACCTTTGGAATTGCCAGCAAAAAGGAGAAGCTTTTGCTTAGTTTTGAGATTTTTACTAGCTTTGAATATTATTTTCAGGTGCGGCTGCGGTTAAGCTGAAAAATGTTTTTCCCCAAGGAAGACTGACCGTGTACCAAAACAGGTTTAATGGAGTCTTCCCTTTATACGCTATAGTTCTGTTCTTGAGTCTCTTGTGTATGCACCTGTATTCTTGAGACACCGATAATGGCTTGACCTGAGGTAACTTTAGTTTAGCTTGCAAGAATTTAAAATAATTCGTAAAACATACTTTAAATGAGGATGCTGCTTGGAAGGTTCACTGAATCCTTGGCCAGGTGCCCATCCTTGTGCTGGAGGTCGTGGCTGCTGGGAGGGAAACGTGCCTAATTTGGAAGGCTGGCTTGGTGAGCTTCCTGATGACGATCTCGTTTGTTGGGGAGATCCAGGTGACTTCTGCTGCTGTGATGGGGTAGATTGAGGGCTCAGAGGTTGCTGACCCTGTGGGGACAGCCTTTGTTGGGTTGGGGCTCCTGACTGTATGGGCTGTGATCCTTGAGGCTGCCATGGGCCACCTGAAGCAAAGGAATACAAACACTGTCAGTAAAGCAAGATTAGTTTTTATGAAAAGTTTGATCTCTTGTCATTGGCATTATGATTGTGAAGTGATACAAATTTGCTGGAAGACAACACATCCTTTTCTTGGATTATTAATCACTTATAATTAATTATAAACCTTGGCTGATGAAGAGTTCTAAGAAATATAAAAACTTGCAAGGATTTTAAATTGTTCCCATGAATATATTTCTGCATTTATTTTTTCTCATGGTCAACTTTGGAAAGTTTTCATAAAGGAGGTTGAATATATGACTCCCTCGGATAGCTAATTTCTTTAAGAAAAAGTAGCTATGAAGAGAGAAGGTTAACTAGAGCTGATACCAAATACACTAAATTAGAAAGGATGAAAGAAGAGTGGGTCACTACTTTTCTTCTGGTAAACTAGTGTTTTCTGTCTAGTGCTGCCAACTCTAACAGCCATTTTGAAACTGGCAAGTCTCCCACAAAAACCACTTCCTTTGAGTACTCCCATTATTGTCTCTTGTCACACATACCATTGGCACAGAAGTTTGTAGATCCTTGCCGGAACTTAGCAAAAGATTTTTAAAAAAATCTTTATTGTTCCAGTTTGCTAACATTCCCTAATAAAACTGCATTTTAAATTTTGCTCTTTAATTATTGAAATCTGTAATTTCAATCTGTGCAAGCTGCCTATTTGAAACAAAAATATATTTCTACATTTCTCAAGTTTTTGTTGGCATTGCTCCTGTTTCCTTATTAAGGTTGGATGTTAAGTATATTTTTTCAGGATGGGCTGTCTGAGAAGAAATATATATTCTTAATCTTTTTGCCTTCTCTGTAAATACTGCTGTAATTTATTAAGCTCAACCCTGCCCTGTCACCATGTTCCCTTCAAAAAAAATAAGCAGAAATCTTAACAGCCACATTTCACTACTTGCTTCAAAAGTTTGCTTCAAAATTATATAGTAGAGGTAGTACCTTGAGGTGGTGGTCGGGGTTGGGAAAGCTGTCCAAGATGTGGTCCTGGCATTTGTGATTTCAGTGATGGAGGCTTGAAATAAAGATAGTATACAGTCAGAACATCACAAAGAGAACCAACAAGTCTTATGTATTACCCATAGCAATTTCAAATTAACTACTACTAAAACTCTTGTGTCTATTTGATTGCAACCTTAAACTGAGCAAGCCTAGGCATCCTAGGGCAACCATTTCTGAATTAACATACCTCAAATGGGCTAACTTAAAGAATGTGTCCAAAATGCAGGACTTAGGACTCCTGTGAGATTGACATTTGGCAAATTTGTGGCTGCTTCAGTGCTACTGGGCTCCATGCTCAGCTGCAATCGCATGATTGTCATTTCTCACAATCCCTGGCTGCTTTCTACAAGGAAAGTCAAGAAAGTTAGCAGGAAGTTGGAAGTTGTTCCCATTCACGCTGCTTTTTTTACTCTATATAGTAAGTCTGTAGCTAAGGAATTATCTCTAGAATGATGACCCAATTGCCTAGTTGGTATATCATAAATCTATAGTTAGTTCTTGACTGTAGCTAGAATAAATGGGGATAATATGTTGTAGATGGGCATGGGAACGATGTAACTTTAGCAAAATATGTAACACTTCTTGAACTTTTAGTACTTATCAGAGCAAAAGGAACAATTTAGGTAGGTGCAGATTCATGCAATACAATAGGGAAAGCTGACTTCTGTATAGCATTTAATAAGCCAAAACTCTATTCTAAGGCTTCTTTACTTCACAAAGTCAGGTTCTTAAAAGCTGTTTAGGACAAACCTTACAATCTTGAAACCTGTCTGGTGCCTTATAAGGATCTGAACAACCTGCAGAACATCAGGATGGTAAGTGACATGTCAAGAGTTCCACAATGGACTCCCAGGGAAATCCCACTGGATCCTCTCTAAAGGGAAAAGTCTCTTTTATAGTAAGGCTATGTTCTTTAATACATTGGATTTTTTTTAGTTTAGAAATTTGCATATGGGTGTTGATTTGAGCCAACTCCAACACGTTTAAAAGCCCTTCAGTTGGAAAAAAGAGATGCTTAATTCTTTTATAAATAGGGATCTAAAAACACGTTTAATTGTTTTTTTATCCATAGTTTTGATCTTAGGATAAAAAGCAACCTATTAGATCATAACCCTAGTCTAGCACTTGGCTTCCCATAGCAACAAGTTAGAAGACCAAGAAAACAACGATATTTTGACTTTGCTGTAGTTCCAAGTGATACTCAAACACGTACCATCTGTAAGCCTGGAAGCTGTATGTATGTATGTGCTGGTATGTATATATGCACATATACTATTTCTATACCACCCAACACACTTGCATACCTCTGTGTGGTTTACAGATGATACAAAAGCTATACTTAAAAATAGTTTAAAACCAGATTAAAGCAAAGTTAAAAGGCATAATTGCAAAATTAAAGGACAGCCTACCAGGTTGTATGGCACTCTTAGACCCCCCCCCTGGTCAGTTGGAGAACAATTGACACTGTGAATAAGTATGTTTCTAAAATAATGACATGTCTGACTTGAGATTGAACAAAATGTGACAATTAAAAAAACAACTTTATACTGATTGATGTGTTTCCAAGTCAAGAACATTCACTGTTCAACAGTCAGTAGCTTTTAAATACATCTTTCTAGCCTTAATTCAGAAGGCTAGATTGATTGGCTTAGTGAACTTTACAATATTTGAATGGGCTGACTGATGTCTTTAGAATCAACCACATTGAGAGATGTATTTCATGCAGATATCTCTGCACATCTTTCATTTGATTTTGACTACCTGTCCAATAAGGTAATAAGTATACCTTGTATCAACTATTTATCGGATAAGAGATGAAATTAATATTTCCAGCTATTCGCAATGCTGCTTTTTGCATAGTGTTTCCACCTGCCTATTTAAAGATGAACCTTGAATTTTTAAAGATTAATCTTGATTGAGACAAAGGAAAATTATACATGCAAATTTACAGTATTCTGCACTTGTTGAATGAATAGAACTGCATGTAGCTACATAGTTGTTTATGCTCTTTTAGGAATTTTTAAGACCTTTCCCCCCTCTGTCCAGCTTTACACTTCATATTGCAGCCTCACCTACTATGGTATATAAAAAGTACAGAATTATTTTGTAATGTAGTTGGGGATCTCTAGAAAAAAAGCACAGTATTTTAATAAAGGGTTTTTTAATCAAGAAAATATTGATAAGGTCTATGTATTTAGAGGTTATTTGAAAATCAGGCACTTGGTTAGATTGATTTCTTTGAAAGATGCCTCCTGTTCTTACCCAAGGCCTCAGAGGTGAAGGAGAAGATCCTGCGGTCATTAACATCTGTGTCATCCTGGAGACCACCAAATCAGCAATAAGCTGTCTATCTTCCTCCACGTGCTCCCCTATCAGAGGCATTGAGCTGTCCATCACCTGTTGAAACAAGGAAAATATATCTTTTCAATCTGATTATGTTTGCTAATGCAGCTGAGGCACTGCAAAAATACATGTGCAAAAACATGGTGGATTTGCTTCATGTTCTCTTCTGTGTAAGTCTTCATATAATTCAGAAGCTTTTTTTTTTAACATGTTATTGTTTCAATAACATCACCCAGGGAGTATAATAAATTTTTCCCAACACAGTATAAAACAGGTCTCCAACCTTGGTCCCTTCAAGGCTTGTAGACTTCAACTCCCAGAATTCCCCAGCCAGCATGCTGGCTGGGGAATTCTGGGAGTTG
>JANHFO010010364.1:139633-151543 GCA_032468095.1 Pareas carinatus | reverse complement strand
ATATTGTGCAAGAAGAGTGCTGAATTTTTTAAAATAAAAAGTATGGTAAGCTTAATTTGGCTAGACAAAATAGACACATTGGTGCCACCAAGCTTATGAAGCTTCTTGCTGCATATAACTTTATTTTTTAAATATTTACAGTAAAGTTGAAAGCAAAATGCTGGGTGTCTCACTTTGCAGCCCCAGATGCTTTCTTACAAAACAAAAGAGGATTTCATTTGGAAATGGGCAAACCTGATCCAAGAAAACAGGTGAAATGGCAGAATATCTAGGTGGTCACAAGGATCAACTTCACCAGTTGGGTCTTCTAGTAAATGGGTCTCTTATGACCACTTGAATTCAAGGTGGCAACTTCTTGGGATAGGAAGCTAAGCAGGGCTGGTCAAATATGTGGGTAAAGGACCACAAGAAACCGTGAAATCTGTGGTTTGTCTATGTGGTCAACAGAAGTTGTACTTAATGGGAGGGCTGGTTATACAATTTGAATTCTAAAGTTATTGCTGGAGAACTGCAGCCCATTTAATAAGTTGATGCATGGCTTTAAAGAGGCAGGCTGCTGTTGACATCATCTTAGGGCAGAGATGACTCATACTAGCACTTTTAGAGGTTCCAAGAAACATTAGTTGGAGATCAGCTTCATTTGTGCCAAAACTTTGATTCAATTTTCTTTCTTCTGGAATGTTGATCCTCTTGCTCCTCCTTTAAATTTACATATTATTGGTACTCCAAATAAATATAGAATGGAAAAGAGTGGTATGCTTGACAGCCATTTAATTCTTTCAACTCAGTGAGAACTATTTGTGCAGATGCAAATATATATTAATCTGGTCTAAATCTATTAACATAAAATCATTTTACATTCTGAGATTTTTTTCTGGGATGGCTAAAGCCAGGGTGACAATATATAAAATGTGTGATAGATATCTGGAAGTTCCAGATGAGCAAAAGCATTTCTAACCCCTGTCTCTAAAGCCAAAAAACAGGGATACATTGAACATGCTACCATATATTTATGGTATATAAAGGTAGAAAAACAGCACTAACAGTATTTTGCTATAAGTCAAAGATGTAAACTACTATTCCTCAATCTGTTGCCCTCCAAATGTGTTGGGATTTTAACTTTCAGAATTCTAAATGCTGCCACGCATCATGGAAGTCTGAATTCATCTGGAAATCATCAGATTCAGAAAGTTAGTTAAATTCCAAGCCCATTTATCTATCTACAATATTATACAGTTCAAAAAACTCGCTGAATTTACACATAGCTTGCTTGGTAAGCCAAAAACGATTGCAAACAGGGTAATCACATCTCAGGAATCCTTTAATTTGGATTCCTGCACCCAGTAGGATATCGAGTTGGATTCCATGGCCTAAATGGCCCTTCCCAATGTATGTGTTTTTATGAAAAGATGAGGGAGGAAAGTTATTACGCAGCCTAGAAGCTCCTTTATTACTCTTTCCAGAACATTTTTGCTATTTGGGAGTATTGCATGACAAGGATTGAAACTCAGCTAATATAATCCTCTGAAACTTTCAGTAAGGGAAGTTTTCATGGTTTCACTTTCTTTGGAAAGATAGGAGCTGTGGTGGCACAGTGGTTAGAATGCAATATTGCAGGTTAACTCTGCTGATGTCAGCAGTTCGATCCTGATCCGCTAAAGGTTGACTCAGCCTAAGATCCTTCTGAGATTGGTAAAATGAGGACCCAGATTGTTGGGGCAATATGCTGACTCTGTAAACCGCTTATAGAGAGGGCTGTAAAACACTATGAAATGGTATATAAGTCTAAGTGCTATTACTATTTAACCAGACTGCAATATTATAACCAAGAAGTAAGCATCTTGTTAGTAAATACTATGTGATCCCAGTCCTGTCTTCCACAATGGCCAAATAAGAAGAGTATGCGAAAAAGCAGAATCCTTATATTCCCTTGATTACAAGCTTCTTAGCTTTGAAATGTGTGTATGTGTCTGTGTGTGTAGATGGGAGGGGGTGGGGATGATCTTTTCAAGACTATGCTTGAGAATAGGAATGATTGCTTATTGTTAAATTCTGATCCTCCATCTTTATTAATGAGTAGCATTTCCTGCCAAATAAAAGTGACAGTGTTAAGTGCTGTTAGTGCTGCTATCTAATAATCCAGGATGCTGGAATTAAAAGGACTCCACATTTCATGTACAGAAAATGTTAAAATATTATGCTGTATCTACTTGAATATGTCTTTGAACTCTTTCCTATATTTTGAGCCAAATGACCCCAAAGGCAATTAATGTTCAAGCAAACAAACAAACAAACAAAGGAAATGGATGGTCTCACTACACCTTTTGCAACTTCCTGTATTTGTTTTTAGCGGATATCAGCATCCAAATAAAAATGTCCTTTGCTGATCTGCTGGGGTCCAAATAGATGAAACATAATTGTATCTTGTCTGTATATGGTATGGGGTTTTTTTACACATCCACACACAAAAGAAGTAACTGCAGTGAAATATTGTGGGCTTGAGGAACATAAACAACTGGCTAGTGGAGCCAAAGCTGCCTCAAGTTTGGCTGCTGCATACAATGCACCCTATGCCACACACATAAGTGTGCTCTGCACTGCTGAGTCTATTTCCATAGCGTGCACAAGAACAAGGAATGTTAATTAGCAGTTGGTTTCTGAGTTCCAACTGATGTCAGCTGCCTCATGTAAAGCCTTTGACAATTCACAGACTGGCTAGTTTTTCAAAAACAAAATTTAAAGTAGAAAAATACTTTTGGATGGGTAGTCAACAACATAAGGACCCACTGGCTGACCCATCAATGTGCCAACTGCAGGCACTCATGCAATGCAACTGCTGATGCAATGAGAAAGATGAGCAGTACATGAATGGTGGGACATCTTTGTGCTGAAGTGAGAAGCCTGGGCAGATGTGTCCATATTTCAGGGTTGGGAAAGAAAAATTCAGCTGATACAGAGTTTTAAAACTCAGTATTTTAAAACTGAGTTTTACAGTGCTTTAAAACTGAGTATCAAAAAAAGTATTTAAAAAAATCAAGGCAGAAGAAAATGAAAGATCAGCCCTATCTGTGGCTCAGGAAATAAAGTTGATATTTTGCTATGGTTTTATTTCCTAGATCATTGTCAGTGTTTTCTGCTTCAATTCTATTAATTCATTTTGGGGGGAGGGGAGGGAAACTTAATTAGATTATAAATTATTTATAAATTCTATATAAACTATAAATCATCAACCTGCTTAAACAGCTCACTTACATAACACTGTTAATGAGGAGGGTGCTTTGTGACAGGATGAAATGTGACATGATGTTTGTACTTTATAACATGATGATGTTACGATCATGATGTCTTCATGATTAAGATTGTGGTTTGTCAATTGCAGCTTATACATACTTGACATGAATGTAGTTTATGACTATGAATGTATCTTATGCTTATATATATATATATACAATTGATTATGCCTACATATGGAATGATTTTGCTTATATATACAAATGACTATGAATGTATCTTTGATTGTAATCACAGTTGTTTATTATATGTATGTAGGTATTCAGCATGTACACCGAAGACAAATTTGTTGTTTGTCGTGATACACTTGGCAAAATCAATTCTGATTCTAATTCTGATGAAAAGTAAACTATCTGGACTACAGATGTATATTTTTGGTCCTTTCAAATAGGAGGAAATGGAAATTTAAAATGTGGGTTTGTTTCCATGGAACACACACTGCAGGTTTTTTTCCTTCTTATTTTGATCTCATAAATCTTTAGCTACATAATCACTTTGAGTGGTCCTAATTTGGTGTTCAATAAACACATTTCTGAACTTTGTGTTACATACTGTATTTTGGGTTGGAGCCACAACAGCTGAAATTTTGAAATTGATTTCAAATTAGATGGATCTTTTTCCTTTTTCTGAATATAAGCAGCTCTATATTAAGATGGATGTTTAGGTTCCGTGAGTTTTATAAATAAGAGGTAGCAAATCTTCAGTAAACTAAGCAAAAACTTTGGTTCCATCCATGAAAGGCAGGGTGTAGTTTGACAAAAAGGAGACAGCTTTTGACCAGTGATTAGACTGATATTGTCATATATTAGAAAAACATATTGAATTTTTATTTGATTAATTGCAAAAAGAGATACCTGTAGACCTAGACTACAGGTACTAGTAATCTAATTAGTTTTAATATATTTACGAGACATATAATGGGGGGAAGGAGTTGGAATGTACTGGACCTTGGTGTGAATGTTCAATAATGGATAAGAAGTCTGAATCAACCATTGTTTTCCTGCTGGAGAAATGGGAATGTATAATATCCAACTTTTAAATGTTTTAAGATTTAAATATGAGATTCTAGCAGTCTTTAGTTTGGAATATAAAGGATCACTTTAGCTCCAGACTTTACTGAACTGACACTGTCTTGTCTATGATCTATCTGTGATTTTAAATCTTATCTGCTGCAGATGAATTAAAGCATGTACTGCTCCACTGGGATACACAGATGTGAGATGATGCCACTCTACACTCAGGATCTGATGCTACCATTAGTTACAGATCCTCCTTTTTTAGATTCTGATTCTACTGCATACATGATTTAAAATTTCAACTAGCAAGGAAAGTATGAAAGACAATATCTTTATTCTTGTATTAATCCCTACATCTATTTACATTTATTTATTACAATTATTTATAACAATTACTTCAGATTATTTAGTCTTTCCAAAATGACATACATGTTGTAAATAGCAATAGCAATGGCAATAGCAGTTAGACTTATATACCGCTTCACAGTGCTTTATAGCCCTCTCTAAGCAGTTTACAGAAATCAGCACATGGCCCCCAACAATCTGGGTCCTCATTTGACTGACCTTGGAAGAATGGATGACTGAGTCAACCTTGAGCTAGTGGGACTCGAACTGCTGAACTTACTGGGAGTTGACTGTTAACAGAAGTAGAATGCAGTACTGTACTGTAACCACTGCGCCACTACAGCTCCTACTCGGATTGCTGGATTCAGAGTCCAGAGTGCTAACCATTACAAATAAAAACAGAATAAATTTTAGGTGCCTTCTCACAAGACTATTTGTGGTAGGGGTCACATTGGAAAATGGAGAGGGAAAAGTCCAGCTGAATAGGCTTATTGGGTTGGGCTTTATATGTTTTCTTGTCTCTTTAATATTATTTATTTATATTATACAGTAATTTATAACCTGGACCTTATTTTGATTTGCAATCCTATGAGGTTCCTTTCAAGAACATATATTTCATATCCATAGACATACACATATGCACATAGCTAAAAAGGGTGTAAAGCTCAATATCTCTTAAAAATATTTCTTGAAAGAACACAACCATTAGCTCAGTCCGATATGTGTCCTGCTAATTTCTCATTTCAATTTCCCAAGAGCTTCCATTTAGAAACCAAAGGCCTAATTATTTTGCAAAGAAGTCTTGCCAAGAAACAAACTATAAATCTTCTTACACAAAGAATTTTAAAACTCAATTACAATGCTTCAATTATTTCCATCTACAAGAGATTTATTCTGAATAATCCATATTACTAATAATTTCCAGATACTGACATTGTGACACAATGTCTTTATGTTCAGAAAAAGATTTAACAATTGAGCTCATTATTTGGGAAGCCTGTAATTTATAGCAATGAGTGTACTGCTAAAATGAATCAGAATATGTGTGACTGGGACGCTTAACCTGTGCTATATCTGAACTTATTTGCCCTTCTTTTAAGAAAATATTTGCCTGTTGTCGGCTAAAGACTTTCAGTCTTTTCCTTTTGAAAACAGTTTTTCATACTTTTTGCTTCAGAATCATTTATTTCTAGCCTTGGAAAAAGCATGATGATGAAAAAGTTTTCTCCACTAAAAGACTCTATTTAAACAAGACATTAATGGTCCTCCTTATTTTTGGTTACATGTAAAAAAAACAAAACCCAAATCCTCAAAGCATGAAAATGCTCCACCCTAAATAATGCAAATAGTAACTACAGACAACTAAGTATTGGTCCATGAATTGCCTTAAACAGGTACTTAAAAAAATAAACACATGTTTAATAGGGATCTGAAGGAATCTCTTTATCCGATCTAATTTTAGAGGCCTAAAAACAAAGTTACAAAAATACACATTATCCATAAATAGGAAATGTACTTTCCCTTCACTATAAAACTGGCTCAATGATGTTCCATGAGCTGGTCAAAGAGAGGTGAAGAGTCTATTTGAAGGAATGTGGTACAGTTGGAAGCCAAGATACCATGTAACTGGCATGTAATTTCACAATGAGTGTTTAAAGTTTCATATAGATATGGAGAAAGGTGGGACATATGCTGCCTCCTCATTTGGTCAGTAATAGGTCTAGAGAACAAATTTGCTGGTTCCCAAACATTCCTAAAAAGGAGCTTCCTTAGAGTACCCTCCTGATTTGAGTTGTCGCATCTTTTATTTTCTTGCTATTGTGCTGTTGTTTTTTTTAATTTTTTTGTTAAGGGGTTTTGTTTATACAGTATTATATTATTTTCAATGTGAGATGCCGAGAACAATAAAATAGGGTTAATAATAGCATTAAGGCAGATGTCATGTTTCATGAATCGAATGACAGCTGTAGATGCGAAGAAGATACTTCAGCAGGATCTGTGAAATGTCAGTCTCAAAAGATACAAAGCCAAAAATTACCTGATGTTATCTGTCCCTGAGCAGCAGGGACAGTCAGATGACGATGCAAGATCTTCCATTCCCTGCACTCAGCAAATAGAGGGGTGAACAGAGTAGTAACATTCTATTAGCCTCCTTGTCAAGCAAGGGAAGTGTTAGATCCATATAAGGATCTGGGAGGGGATTTCCCTGGGCGGGAAATCCCCGACCCGAGATTGGTTACATTGTATTTTTAAATACACTATAAATAGCCCTGCAAGGGCCGTTTTAAAACAGTTACTGTTGGATCATCATTGCTAATAAAGATACTAGAAAGAGCCTCCCTGCCTCGTTCTTCGAACCCGATCTACGGCTACTTCAGTTAAGTCTGTCCATATGTTATGTATAAGTCTTTTTGTTATGTCTTCTGACTGATTGGTGTTCACAGACATGTTCATTGGTTGGTGTTCATGGACATGTTCTTCCAGTCTTCTGCCTGTTTGTTCTATGTAGTGACAAAGTTTTTTTGTTGGCAGCCCAGTGTGGGTGGGTAGAGAGGGGTGTGCACCAGTGGTATGTGTGTGTGAGCAGGGCGCAGTACTGGGGCAAGAGGGACGTGGCAGTGGTGACAACCTACCACTCACATGATCTGGCTGATGAGAGGTCGTGGCCTGGTAGTGGGTCATGGGTCACAGCTTGGGAACCCCTATTTTATATGACTCCTGTCTTTTTCTTCTAGGGTTATTTCTTTTTGGTATGTTGGTCTTTGAAAGAGAAATAGTGGAAGATGAGAAGCAGTGGATCCATTGGAAACGAATTCAAGCTTCTGGATCAGGTACAGCCTTTAAAAAAGAAGGGTTTGCTCTATATTGGACCAGTTGTTTCAGGATTGCACCCAGGATGCCTATTACTATTGGAACTACCCTTGCTTGCCTTTGCTACAATCATTCTCTTTCTATTTATAGGTCTTTGTGTTTTGTGATCTTCTCCAGTTCTTTCTCTTCTATTCTGCTATCTTCAGGCGCTGCCACATCCACTATTCACACTTTTTTGACTTTCTTATCAACAGTTGTTAAGTCTGAGGTGTTATGTGGTAGGTGCCTGTCTGTTTGGATTCTAAAATCCCAGGGCAGTTTAGCGTCTTCTTTTTGATGACTTTTTCTACTTTATAGTCCGACCAGTTCTTTATTTCAAAATAAAAGTCTTCATTTCCTTATTCACCAAACCCAGACTTTAACCTTCTAACTTCTTTCAACTAATAAATCCCAGTTTACACAAATTCTGACCTGCAATTAACTCTTTCTTGACTTAACATACCATATTCTCAGCAATTACTTCCATTTGTTTCATCAACTTCACAATCAGTTTATTTTAACAGGCATTGGATAAAGTTGCTATAATTTTGATTGTTAATCTATCTATCTATCTAAATGTGAAATACCACTCACTGATTCATCACCAGATTTCCCCAACTATTAAAGATACAAACCTGAAATTTGGTAGATCTGTTTATCTTGGCATCTAGGCGCTCATTAAGAAAGGATTTTTAGAAATTTAAATTTTTGCATGAGTTATTTCAATTTTTTAATTCCAGAGGTTGTGATTGGACAAAATATGATTTGTTTCCTTTCTCCTGATTGGAGGACTTTTGCAGCCTCTCTTGATTGGAGGGTTTTGCAGATTCTGAAAAAACATGGTGTCCGGCTTTTCTTCCCCCACCCCCCCAAAAAAACCTATTCCACTCATCCTCTATAAAAACGCCGGGGGTGGGGGTAAGGGAGGCCTACTGAGCCCTCTTTGTTCTTTTTTTATTTTTTGAATAAATATTCTGAAATGACTTACAGTGTCCAGCTTTCCCTCTTCTCCTCTGCAAAAACACCAGGGATGGGGGCGGGGGAAGCCGAACAAGGCCTGTAAGGTGCTTTCGGAGGCATGTACTTTCCAAGGCCTCTCCTCCTCCATTGGGCACATGTGGCTAATTATACCAAATCCATAGCAGAGCACGGGTACCAATAACTAGTAATCTATAATTCCATCACACCAACTTCAATTATCTCTTTATTCTAGTTGCTTATCATTCTTATTTCCTACCCAATCCCTTCTTATATGAAGAAATGTATTCCATTCATTTTTATAGATTGCATCAGTCCATCACATCCTGTTTTGTTCAAGCTTTTCCATATATTCAGAATATCTTTGGTTTTATTTCCCTTATCTTCATTCCTTTGGAAATGGCACTTTGGATTTTCTTCAGTCCATAGCTAGTCTGTTTCATCTTTGTCTTTTGACTTTTGGCTTTCCCTTTTGACTTTATGTGGTCTTATCATTTTCCTTGTATTCCTTTCGATTGTATCTTTCCTTCTTATTTTTCCAGCTATAGTTCTTTTCCAGGACAGTTTGTTCTTTATTTCCCAGGAAGTTTCCTGTTGAAGCATCTCCTCCTGTAGTATGAATTCTTCCAGTAACCTATTTATTTGATCAAATCCCTTTTGTAATGTCCTCATAATCTCATCAATTTTATCCATTGTGTTTTAGCTAGAGCTATAGTGTTCTCTAAATATAGTTAGAGATATAATGTTCTCTGAATGTAGTTAGAAGTATAGTGTTCTCTGAATTCTCTGAGTATCTTCCTTTCCCCCCACAAGATGGCATATTTTCTCTTTTTACTTTCTCAATGGCTGCTCTGTGGAAGTTTCTCTTCCGGTTTCAGATTGGATTTGGATTGTCACTTTTTGTCCCCACGGTAGCTGTATATTAACTGCTCAATTTCTCCCAAACAGTAATTATTTTGAGAGATTTGTTTTGCTCAGCCATTTCAGTGCTAATAATGCTGCTTTTTATAAGATTATTTTTGGTCTTTCCTCCCGATCTTTTCAGTCCTCAGTTCTGCCTAATGGTGATTGCTCCGACGAGCATGCCTTTTCCCCATCTTGTAATTAGGTGAAGATGCATCGGTCGGGCTGGTTGCACCTTGCCCATGTTCCTGAATTGCTGCCCATCTACCATCGCCCCTCCAAGGCAATTTCCAACCCCCACAGGGACTCCAAAAACAGGCGGAAAAGAAGTCTTCTGAGAGCCAGTAAGGGCTTCAGAAGCTTCGTGCAGCAGAATGGAACAGGAAGCAAGGAAGGAAAGATAGGAGAGGGGAGGAGGAAGGAGGAGAAAGAAAGAAAGATAAGGGAGAGAAAGGGAAAGGAAAAACAAATGAAGAAGATGAAGGCGAAGGAGAAAAAGATATATACAAAGAAGGCATCAGCAAGGATAGCAAATGAGAACTGTCGTCCTATATGTTGTGCATATGTGATTAGATAACGCAATATATAATTGTGATAATTATATAAATGCAGACAGGTTGACAATGGAAGGTAACAGTTTGCCGTCAAAAACTTGGTAGACTGGGTTTGTCTTCTTTGCAATAACTTTCTCCATTCTATTGCTGATGTATGCCATAAAATGAAAAGTCTTGTTCTGGGCAGAGAGGCCAGATGAAGCAAAGCACCAGGAAAGGGTTAACAAGGCTCCTTTCGCTGGCCTCTAAGCAATCCCAACCAGTCCTCAGGAGCCAGCAGAGCAAGAAGATCAAAGGGAGTAACTGAGAAGCAGAGTCAGAAGGCAGTCTGGGGGTCAGGAGCCAAAAGCAGCCAAAATCCAAACAGGTTACCGAGAATTGCCAAGTCCAAAAGCCAGTCCAAAGTCACAGGAAGCAGAATTCCCCAATAGTCCAAACCAGAGTCCAAATTCCAAACCGAGAGATCACCGAGTCAAACACCCAAAATCCGAAGTGATTACAAACAGTTGCCAAAGCTCACAGGCCCTGATTAGAGGCTGCTTTAAAGCCTCTTCAGAGGGTGGGGGCCACCTGCCACGTCCCCTACGACAGCCAATCCCTTGGTTATTCTGTACCCTTAGTTCCTCCCTCCTAATTCGGTGTCTCGTTGGAGCGTCCAAGAGATTGCTGACAGATGTGTCTGTCTCTGGTTCGGCATCTGCCAGCTGCTGTTCATCCAGCTGGGGTGGTTGTGCCTCGGTTCCCTGTTCCTCTCCTGCTGTTTCTGGCAAGGCAGCTGTGGGGAAGGGAGGCCGACGTACAGGTAAGCCAAGCAGACTCAACGGTCCCTCATCTCCGAAGTCGGCCGAGTCCTCATCTAATCGAGCAGGCTGAGGCACTGAGGGCTGAGGCACGACAAGTCTTATATGTTATACATAAACAGTTGACACGTGATCAGACAACATGGTATATAACTCGGATAATTGTGCTTGCTAAAAGGAAAGAAAAACTTCGTTACATTATCTCTGTTGTACCTTTCTTCAATTTGTTGATAATGTATGTTATTTAAGGAAAAGCAATAAAAATTTATATCTAAAAAAAGACTTGATGGTCTTCAAAGGAAGTGACCACAAGGCTTGTTAGGCCTGATCGGGGACCTTGTGTGAATTTGGTTATCTTGGAACAGCTTCCTTCCTTATTTCGTGGTTTTCCTCAGAGGTTTATTGATGTCCATCACAAAGAATCTCCACGGCAACGTGTGGGTGTGTTTGATTTTCCCAGGTCATCTGGAGCAGGAGAGAAGAGTGATCGGTGCCCAATGGGAAGCCAGGCAAGAAAATTCCTTGGGAACCGTCTGCTGCTTCTCGCTGGACCGCTCCAGGAGGGAATCTTCTGCCAGACCTTCCAAAGCTTCAACAGAGCCTGTCATGAAAGGCTGCCCTCGACCAGCTCTCCAGCTGCGCTCCCTCCATTCCTCTGCCAGCCACTTTTTCACTCCTTCCTCCACTACAGATGTTTTGAAGCCCATAAACATCTTCTGTTGAGATTAAACTAGCTTTGGAGTTCTCCAATTTTTTTTAAAAAAACTGAATAAAGTGAAAGGCTTCCTCGTATCTTGAGAACTCTTCAAATCTGCCGATGCCACTTTTTGTATCCAGGTGACTCAATTTTTGCTACATAAGAAAATGGGTGCATCATAAATCAAGAGAAGGACAGGTCTAGAACATTTCGTGAAGCGGCAAATTTGTATGAAAAGGGCACCCAGTTGATGAAAGGTAGAAGCTGACAAAGTGTCCTTGCACAATCTCTCCTGCTGGAAAGAAGGCAACTGGTTTCCCCAAACCATCTTCCGTTTGGGGAGACAATCCAGGAGGAAGGAAGGAAGAAGCCCGTGCCTTTGAGATGAGCTATTCTCTTCCGACCACTCAGAGGCATTCCTGCAAGGCTTCCCTTTTGTTCCTTTGGATGCTACTTTAGCATATGTAAAGTCTCGG
>JANHFO010010364.1:36220-46624 GCA_032468095.1 Pareas carinatus | reverse complement strand
TTGAAATTTTCATATGAAATTTTTAGCCAGGCCAGTGTAATTCTTTTAATGGGTTTTAATCATTGTATGTTGGTCTTTTTTATTTCTGGCTGTACACCGCCCCGAGTCCCTCGGGAAAGGGGCGGTATATAAATTTAAATAATAAATAAATAATAAATATATAGCAGACATAAAACATCATTAAGAGAGAAATCTGAACAATCAGGGTTCCTGCTCATGTATATATGTATCTATGTCCATATAGATGTGTGTAGGTCCTCTTCAAATTATCACTGAATGCATGACTACTTCTAGATTGTGTCTAATAGTTGTGATCCCATTACTTGCATAATACATTGATAATAGGAACATACAGTAACATACACTTCATCTACAAGATTCTGTTTCATTTAGAATATTGATTCTCAGTTGCAGATATGGCTTAGCAAAGCAGATTGGACTAATATAGTCACTATTTAAAAGCAAAAAACAAATTTCAAACGATTTTTAAAAATGCCTACCATATAAACTACAAGTTAATCATTTCTGAATACCATATACACGAGAATAGTCCTAATGACATCAACAAAATTGTTTTGGACTAAGTACTTTGTACTGTAGATACTGTTACCATGTAGCCAGCATATTCTTGTAGTTTTATCATATGAATATTTATGAAGTTATTAATGGCCATGTGCAAAAGATGGAATTCATACAACCCCACCAAAGAAGGCCATTAAGGCAGAATAATTTATTCTGGTAAATGTAAGCTTATGATCTATGTGAAAAAATAATCGGAATGAAAACATGCCTACTTTTGAGTCAAAGTCAAATTTAACAATAATCTGTTTTTCTTGGGTAAATATTTTTGTACAATTAAAATCTAGATCATTATCATTTACTCAATATTTGATGAAATAGTAAGGCAATTTTGGCAGGAAAAGAAATGATTAAAATATTTCATTTAACCTTTTTAAATGTTACACCAAACTCCTATTTTTTCAAGTTTATCTGTTTGTTAAATGTTTTGTAAAACATTGGTTAAGAGAGTTTAAGGATGTATAGCCCTGTCTTGACACTACTTTTCTTACAAAAATTCATTCTAAACTCTCAAATGTTCTGACTCAATATGTACCTGGCAAGTTCACTATAAATGAAATTAAGTAGCCACGCTCTAGAATAATTTGTTCATTGTCATTTGGTCCATAGACTTAAGTCTTGTTGTTTAGTATTATTTTAGATTTATAACCTGCATTAATTTTGTTCTACATTTAATTTGTATTACTCCATAATGCTAGGGTCTCCTTTTCCCCCACAAAAGTTGGGCTAAGAGAGAATGACTGCAATTCAGTTCTCCTCATTAGCCAGTTTTTAGTTCAGAATCTTACATCACATTGCTCTCTGCCTCTTAGGGAATGTCATTGTGATTGAATGTAGTAAGGAGATGAATTCCCAGGAGAAAGGAGGAGTAAGAGGAGTAAGAGGCATCTCAGACCAGATACATGAGAGGAAGAGGATGAAGACATCCCTTCTCTAATAGCTCACATAATATATTGTAGGTGCAAATAGTAGAGTGCTCAGTCTGTGGCAAGAGTTTGTCTATAGGTATAAAGAACCCAGCTTGGAAGAATCCCCACATCATTTTTGGTTTTAGGCCTGATAGTCTCAAAGCTTTGTATAATGATTCTCTTGTCTTCAACAATATACAGTATAGTTTTCTATTCCACTAATAAAGCTAAGTTTGCCACTTACTGTACTAGCTGAGCTGAGAATGGAATAAAAAATTATCTTGGCAAATAGGACCTGCTGAAGGAAAGCACTAAGGAAACATGCAGATACAATACTTTGTAGCATCTGAATGATCCCATCCATCTTGGTATATTGATTTAGTGGAAAAAGAGTTCCCTAGCTATTTCAAGGCTATAGCCACAACTCAAAGTGATCAATTTTATGGACTTATTATTACGGTTAGTTGCATAACCAGATGTTTAGACCAGATTTGCATTTTTATCCATCTACTGAGTTTTTCCCAAGGACCTTGGGTAGGCAGATGGTATTGTTTAATAATAGTAAAGATATTGCCATAGGATGTAAGCTGTTCTCAATAAAGCTGCCTTTTGCAATTGACTGATGATAATTTTGGCAATGCTGGTGGTGTTCAAGTGGTGCTCCAGATATTTTGTGATTGCAATGATTACTATTGGTCTTCCTTTGTTTTTATTTTGTCACAAGTCACAACTACTTTATTTTGTGATTATTTTCTCCAGTTTATTATCTTCTATTTTGCTGCGTGTCCATCATCTAGGCTTGTTTTATATGACTTGTGAACAATTGTTAAGTCTGCATTGCTGTATGGAAAATTCTTGTCTGTTTGAATACTAAAGTCCCAAAGCAGTTTAGCTTCTCATTATTTTTATTATACTAATTATGGTTGGCCATATTATTATTAGCAGTATAATATTCCAAGTATAAATCAAGCATATTTCCACACACTGCATTGTGCAAACTGAAACTTTGAAAGTCTAGCCTACTATTCTTTTTCATTTATGCTATTCAAAATGAGCTATCTGTAAGGATAAATTAGAGAATGAAGATGATATTCACTTGACCTGTCTTCTTTTATTGTAGTTATCCGGGCCAAGGTAGTAGGCAAGAAACTTATGAAAGATGGACCATTTGGAACCATGCGATACACTGTCAAACAAATGAAGGTCAGTGAACCAGATACCAGTCATATTGAGTTGAAACAATAAAACCTTTTCAGAGATTATCAGATAAATTGAGAAATAATTGGGCACTTGAAGCCTGTTTAGATGTGACTTGCTCACTCTGAAGAAAAAAATCTTTCCTTCTCTCTCATTTTGGCTCTTTTCTATACTCCCAGTGTAATAAACAGACTTCACTTGAACCTGTTGCTCTGGACATTCTTTTGTTAACTGACCTCTTATGTAATGTTAAAAATCTGCTCTGGTTTATTTTTCTTCAGTCATAAGACTAGTTTAATGTCTTTAGAAGAATGAGGATTAAAAAAACCCAATAGACTTTGGCAGTAACTGTAGAAACCTGAAACATATTACACAAAGTAATTTAGTGATTGAGCAAAATAGCCACTTGCTTTCCTCCTAATGAGAGTAATTCTGTTTATATGGCATCATCTTTCTATCTTAGCATAAAAGCTGTGAGCAAGCAGAGATGATCTTGTACGCCATTACAAACCAGTGTTGACATGGTTCTTTACCCTGTAATGACAGCTCCTATGAGTAGCAATGCCACCTTGGTTGCTCTAACAAAAATATGAACCTGTGAGAAACTTCTGTTTAAATAGATCTGAGAATGGAACAGATTGACAGGATTCTGCTCAAGGCTAATAAACTTTATCTTCTATATCTTTTGAAGCATCAAGGAATACTGCTTTCTTTTTTTGAAGATGTTACAGTTTTTTCCAGAACAAGAGAAAGCTAGATGTTACAGCTTTTGAAAAGAGTCAAGATATGTGTACTCTTCAATTTTAAAACAATACCAATATTTATCCTAGCTTTGCTCCTTGAGATATTGGAAACTGTAGGCCAGGATTCTGGAATCAATAGGGATACATATTCTACTTAATATAAAGGCAGATGAGGAAGTAGCTGAATAATGGAAAAAGTGATGGGTTTGGGGGTTTGTTTGTTTTGGTTGCACAGTTTTTCATTAAGGGATCTTATGTGTTTTCTCTCTTTTTGTAGATGTATAGGGGTTTTGAGAAGATGCCACATGTTCAATATATCTACACGGAGGCCTCTGAAAGTCTATGTGGAGTCAAGTTGGAGGTCAACAAGTATCAGTATATGATTACAGGTAAAAACATAACAAATTTTCTGCTATGGCATGCTTACAGGCTGCATTAGTTTCAGCTATTTTTAGAGGCTGAAGTTTAGCATTGTGAGTGCAATTTATCAGTATTTATTCCACTCGTTATATTGAGGTTTATTGTCATGCATATATTAGTCTGTTTTGCATTAATATGGTCATATTTGTCCATATTTAATAATTTAATATTTTAAATTATAAATCCTAAAAAATCCTGTTTTAAAGAGTTTGTGTTTAGGACTTTTTAAAAACCTAGTAAATATTAGGACTTTCAGCTCAGCTGGGAATGCATTCCAAATAAATGAGACAGCATGTTTTAACCTCCTCTTAATTCCAGGTTAAGATATCTTCTTTCACTCTATTTTTTACAACATAATACAGATGTATTATTTCTCTCTGGTGCTGAATGATGATCAGGTCTTTGTTTTTATCTAATTTATCTGCTGAATTGACTTTTATTAGAGTTGTAACAATAAAATATTCCCTATGAAAAATTATTCAATTGCTCTTTCTAAACTTAGTATAATTGGAAATGTTGGGAAATTTTGCATTAGAAAAGGACAGTCTCTAAGTTGTTTTTGTCCCAATAAGTTAGGAAAATACCTTGAGCTATCCAATGAATGACACTGCAATGGATAATTTGTGCTTATGTTTTGTAGGTCGAGTTTATGATGGCAAAGTTTATACTGGATTGTGTAATCTGAATGAAAAGTGGGATCGATTGACCTTGTCTCAGCGCAAAGGGCTAAACCATCGTTATCATCTAGGTTGTGGCTGCAAGGTAAGAAGAGATGTCTCTGCCAATGTGATATATTTGTGATGTTTGTTATATATTTAATCAAGCAATAAAGTTGCATACTTGACACATGGTTCAGGGTGGCATTCATCACCCATAGACAACTCAACTCAATGAAAACAATACAATAAAGCAAATAGTAAACGTAATTCCAAACAGAAACACATAAAGTCCTGTGAAAAATTCACCCTAGGCTCATACCATTCCTAGATACAATACTGGTGAGGAAAAAACAGCTCTTCAATATCTTTCAAAAGGAAGACATCAGCAGGGTCAAACAAATTTTGGGAAGATAAGTATTAAGTAACAGAAAAGTCCCATCTCCTGGATTCCAGCAGATGACGTTGCCTAATAATGGGACTAAGAGAATGTCTTCCTTGTCAGATCTTACTAGATGTCAGGGATAGATTATTGTGAATGTATCCTGGCCCTGTGCCATAAAGGACTTTATAAGTACGAACCAACATCTTGAATTATATCTAGAAGCACAATGGTAAACACTGCAATTTGTGAAGTAGATATGTTACTGGATGTGTCCAAGGTAAATCAGTAACTACCATGCTGCTATACAGTGGATCAACTGAAGCTTTTGAATGGTCATCCAAGCACGGTCTCATGTAGAGCACATTGAGGTAGTCTAATTATGAGATGAATAATACACACATGAGGATAAACAGGTTCTACTGAGCTAAAACTGTTGCATAAGACAGAGCTATGCAATGTCCCTTTGCACTATAGCTGCCATCTGCTCTGCCATCTAGAGTTGTGAGTCTAAGACAACCTCCAAATTACTCACTGAGTCTATTTAGGATAGTGCAACCCTACCCGGAACCAAAGACTTGAGCGATAGCTAGTCCTGTGTCCAATGGATGACCTCACTGAGTAATCTCATGTAGATGTTAAGCAGAAATGAGGAGAGAACTACTGCCTGAGATACCTCACAAAGTAACAACCATATCTTCACCACTTACTAATCCAAAAAGATACTATGGTTAATATTCTGAGATGGATAGTTCAAAAAGGCAACAAAAAGGAATTGTGAAAATCTGAGGGAAGAACATGAGGCCTGCAAGCTCCAGAGACTTATTATAAATGTTGTTGTTCTCATACTAGGATTAGGATGTCCAGACTCGGTCACCAGATGATTTAAAATCATGACTAACCTAGTGGTATATGCTACTTTTTGTAACTAAGAGAAAATATATATGAGCACAAAGGTTAATTACCCAGTCTTAAAGTGTTTGATTAATTCAACCCCTTTCATTTGTTTTGTAATTATAGATTAAGCCCTGCTACTATCTTCCTTGCTTTGTGACCTCCAAGAATGAATGCCTCTGGACAGACATGCTTTCCAGCTTTGGCCAACCAGGGTACCAGTCAAAGCATTATGCTTGCATCAAACACAAAGATGGCTACTGCAGCTGGTATAGAGGATGGGCACCTCCTGATAAAACTATCATCAATGCAACTGATCCCTGAAATTCCAATTATCTTTCTTTCCTGTTTTTTTCCTCCCATGTGGCTGAGCATACTTTGGACACATATTTGATCATGATGGCAACCATGATATTAGTGCCTGTTTCTTGCAATTTTTTTAGCACTTCGAACTGTTGTGATTTTTCAATCTATGCTGTCTTAACTCTTTTTTTAAAATTACCTTTTAAAAAACTGCTCTCATCCCATGTTGATCAAGTATTTATCTGGTGTGTGAATAGAAGTTCCAAGATGATCAAGGGGAACTTTTGCTTAAAGTTTTTATAGCACTATGCATATAGCAATATATATTTTTGTAGGAAAACACAAATCTCAGAAACTTCCTGATTAAAATTCTATTCCCCCCTCTTTATTTTCTCTGCTGCTGCTTTATTCTCACATTCAGTTCTCAGAGCAGGTAGCTATGAACGCAGCCAGTTGAGATTAATCACCATTGTCAGCCACGTAATGAAGGGATGCAAAGAAAGTCATCATGCCTTACATGAATGGAATATGGAGTATTTGAGTAAATTCCTTTGTATGAATTTGCATACTTCAAAATGCCTGTCAGTTCCAATATGAATGTAGAAATTTCATGGCAATTCTAGGTTTGCACAGAAAATATTTTTTTTTAAAAAAAAATCAAATCAACTTAAATGAAGCTAATACATCATCTAGATATAAACGTGGGGCAAACATGTTGAGAACCAAATCAACACCAGATATTTTTGTTGCTCTGATGTGGATGTAAAACTGCTTCTTCAATATTTGTTTTACACACAACTTTCCCAGAATTTTGTGGAGAAGGAACAAAGGTGGAGCACAGGAGGAAAGAACAGCCCTCCCTGGGACATATTGATGTAAGAAACCAGCTGCCCAAACGCTACTTTTGCTGAACAAAAATGTATATAGATATAATGATATAAGCTATTTTGACAGGGCATGATTCCATTTCATGCTATTCATAATAATAAAAAATTATGCTTTTGTTTCAAAGGATTAATCATTCACATTCCAAATCATTAGTTAGTATTGTATTTTTTTTAGTTCTAAAGCTATTGGACTTCCAGTATTTTCTAAAGCAGTGATAATCTGTTTTTATTCCCTTACATATATGCTTGTTTTCCTTCTTGCCATCAAAATAAGGGCCAATGCAAACAACTCTTCTAAGATTGAAATATTTCCATGGTCCCCCATCCCCTTCTCTTAAAAATATACAATAGAATGGTGTTGCAAAAGTACCTTACTATTGTATGATTACTGGTTCAGCCTGTACTTTGAAATATATTTTTTTCCATAGTTTTTCATAATGTGATATTTTGTAAATTCTATTATATAGGAATCTTTTCATAATATTTTATTCTCCTGTGATTACTGGCAAGGCAGTGAACGATAGCTTCTTCATAATATTTTTCTACTCATGAATAAATAGTATGTTTATCAGTAGGCACAGTGAAAATAGAGAAGATGGACAGAGAATATATTAAAACCTACTTTTCCTGCCTTTTATATAATTCTTAAAGAACTAGATGTATTAACTAAAATAACATTTTAAGGAAGGCTATTATGTATTCCACTGGAGGCTACAGTTAAACAGCCCCATGGTTGTGGGGTCACTATGCTTTCTAGCAGCAAGAAACTGGCTATTCTGCGTTCACTAAAGTCTTTATTTCTATTACGAAAAGGTGTTAATATAAAAATCTTTTAAAAGTAATTTAAGAGCAAAGTTTCTATTGGGGTTGACAATTGCATAATTTACTGAAACCGTAGAGCGCAGTTTAATACTTTACACAAGCACACGTTCTGTCCTTTTGTGCTGTTATAATTTGTCTTAATATTACTTTCTATCTTCAATTCATTCCTCCTAAGAAACAGAGCTGCCATCAGTTCAAAACTGTTCTATAATAATACTGAAAAATGTGCCTAGTTTTCTCCTGAGTAATAAGGAGAAAAACTGAATAAGTCTTTATAAGGGAGGGTTTAATATTATCTGTAGAGCTTCCGCAATCCAAAAGAGATGGCTGAGCAGAAGTCAGGACACTCATACACAGAAATCTATCACAACGCCGCTGTAGATCCATATACCACATGATTTCAGGAAAGTATCTAATTGCTACATTTTACACAAGTGTATTTATATGTTTATAAACCATAGTGTAAATGTTGCTAACACTAAGTAGATTCAAAGTTGTTTCCATAAAAAAAGACTAGTTTATATTGCAACCAAACAAAATAATAAAAACCAGCACTATGAACCGTCTAATTTCAAGAGATAGACTTGATCTAAGCTCAGATCCTAAAGGCAAGAAGAAAAAAGCTTTCTCAGATTTTGATCTCTCCTTTCACTGAATGGCAGCTCTAGATTGTTATTATTTTCACTTATTAAGATCATACCTGAGATGCCATTATGCTGCAGTCAAAAATGGTAAAAATCTCTTTTATGCTAAGAAAAAAACATGTTCTTATACAGGTTGTAATGTATCTGTAAGAAATAAAATAGCATACCCATCCAATAAAATATACTTCTTTATGTAGATGTCTATTGTACACCATAGAAGATAAGAGTTATTTGAGGAAGAGTGATAGATCAATCAACAATCCTCTCCCACAGGGTGGTTTGGTTCTTGGTTTTGTTTTAATAAGGAGGCAAAAAGAGAGGGGGGAAAAAACTCAGCAAAAAATACATTTCTTTTGGGATGCCTTCAATGTTTTCAGTGCTAAAACTTACTTTAGAGTATTTTTTTAAAAAGAAAAGTGACCCATCCAGAGTTTGGTACAAGATGGGTGGTTATATAAATGTTTTAAGCAAACAAATAAAATATGGGGCTTTTCGTCATTTCCATTGTACAGGCTGCAATGTGTGATTTGAAATGGTAGTCTGACTCAAGTGTGTTCATCCATCCAGCACACTATTATTTATTTAATTATATTTTTATACCGCCCTTCTCCCCGAAGGGACCCAGGGCGGTGTACAGCCATAAAAACAGCAAGAGTGCTTAGTTTTGTATTTGATGGATGGGCCTGAGTCATTCTTGTTAAAGTCATCTGGTGTCTTTCCACCAATTCCAGAAGTTACAAGAAGTCCTGATATGTCCAATTATGAACTCCTCTGCAAGCGATTCAATCTAGTATGTCCTTTTTTTTCCTAGAAGGGAGTTGCATTAAATTTGATGGAGGTTATTCTCAAGAAAGCATACATATGACCGCAGAATTAGGATTTAATTCTATTTACTCCTTAGTAATAAGCCCTACTGACTCCAACTCTCTTTTGTAGAAACAGGCCTAGGACCAAGATGTAAAGAATTGTTTTTTTCCCATTATCATTGTTAGCAATTATGAACATTAGAGTGAAAATCAATGCAATCTAGGACAAAGCTCCTCCCCAAAAGGAATGTACTTTTTGCTTAGTTTAGTAGCACTGTTTACAGTTTTCCTCCTTGTTTTGTTATTTATAAATTTTATATTCATTGAATGTATATTGTCTTTTAAGGTAATAATGTTCATTTTTTATAGTATACTGTTATTCTAAACAATAAAGTGTTTTATTTCTTACCACAGATATTCTATCATCTCTTTTGTAAGTCATTTTGCTCTATAAAAAGATATTCAACTGAATATTGTTGGCAATAATACACTGCTGGTGCACATCTGACGGTCTTTCATATAGATTTTATCTATGTTTGTCATATTTAAGTTGAATGCATGTACACAAACACCAAATTCCAATAAATCAAATTATTCCTAGCTTTCACAATTGCACATCATTAGCACTACTTGTTGAAATAGAATAATGTATGCACAATCCATATTATCTACTGCAAAATAAAATACTGTAGCAGAACTTAAAAAAACAGTAATAGGCATACTGTTGCAAGCAGTCTTCTATCTGGCAACACGAATAAATACAGATATCCTCTTCACACGCAGTTCTTTATCAACCTGTTAGTACCTTGTTTTCCCAAAAATAAGACACTGTCTTATATTAATTTTTGCACTCAAAGATGCGCTAGGTCTTATTTCAGGGGATGTCTTATTTTTCCACCGAGGCCACCCAGAACCAGGTGTCTGAGGTCTTTTTATCGGGGAGGTCTTATTTTTTGGGGATGCCTTATATTTCAGTGAGAGGCAAAACTAAGTACCGTGTTTCCCCGAAAGTAAGACACTGTCTTATATTAATTTTTGCTCCCAAAGGAGCCCTAGGTCTTATTTTCAGGGGATGTCTTACTTTCCGGGAAACACGGTAGATCGCCCATCCCCACCCCCAAAAAACACCTTGCTCCCCTCTCTCTGCTATCCCCGGGCGCTCC
>JANHFO010010364.1:12551-27112 GCA_032468095.1 Pareas carinatus | reverse complement strand
TTATGATGTTTTGTATGTTTATATTTAGTTTTATATGGATTTTCTTTTGTCTTTTTCTCACTTTCTTTTTTGAAAAATAATAAAAAGTTTTTTAAAAAAAAAACGACAGAGACAGACCCCCGGAATACCCTTAAGGGTACATTCCATGAGTCCCTTGAAGAGTTCAGTGGCTACACTAACTCTGAACTGTCGTCTCTTGGCTCTGAAAGCACCCCTGTGGGTGACAATTTGGCAAAGATGCAACTCCCTTGAAGTGATGTCAGAATGTGACTGACCATAGACACTGAATACTCATGTTGCCTAAGTGTTTTGTTTATTGTGCACTTGTAATCGGTGCAAATACGCACTTTCCCATTCACCTTTAGCAGTGTGACTATTGGGGTTTCCCAAGCCTGTCTGTCAACTGGTTCTATGTCCCTTGTCCAGCTCTGCATTGATTTTGGGTTGAGGGTAAAAGGCACTCTGCAAGGCTTGATCCGCACTAGTACTACAGTCGGTTCAAGATGAAGAATGATTGGCAGGGCCTTGTATTGCCCTAGGTCTGAGCTAAATATCTCTGTGTACTCCTGGCATACTGCCGACAGATCTGCTTCTTGTGTTCGGTGGATGCCTGTCATCTGGATTCCCAGGGCATCAAAGCAATCTAGTCCTATAAGACCTGATCGGTTGCCCTCAACTACCACCAGGGGGACCTCAAACCCCTTGAACTGTACCTGAAGCGTTGCTTCGCCCTTGACCACTACATGGCCATTTTGAAAGTCTGTGAGTACAGGCTAGTACTGGACAGCCTGAGTTTGACTTGTCAGCCTCCATACCTGCATATATACTGGAAAGTGGATAGTGAGAGTATCAATAGGGCTGACCTTGTGTTCAGTTCCATAGTTCATGGAATTCCATGGAGCTTGACTTTGAGCCAAAGCTTTTCTTTTAATGGGTGCTAGGCATCTATTCTGTGTATTCCTTGTCGTGTGGAGCAGTTTCCTATTCTATTCTGCCCGGGGGCCCCAGTACCTCTCCTGACCATGTTGTGAGGTGTGTTCTTTTGGTGACCCTACCGATGGTGATGTGGCCTTGCTTGCCACACACTCGGCAAATCACTGTGCAGAATCTGCATTCAGTTCTTGGGTGACACCCTCCGTAGCTTTGACAACCAGGACACCAGAACTGTCTTCTGAGGTGGTATTGTGATTTTCGATGATGGACCTTGCAATAGGTCAACCACTTCTGTGCCAGAAATTTGCTCAGCATCCTCATGGTGGACTGGCTCAAGGCTGAGTGTGTGCACCCCCAGCAGCCTCATCCACCATAACTTCTTTTAAAGCATCCTGGAATGAGATGCCCCTCTTCACAAAGAAGCTGTAGCTCTCGGTTCTGCAGTCCACATACTAGTCGATCATATAGTTCTTCTTTGAGGTCCTTGAACTTGCATAGCCTGGATGCCTGTCATAGGGTGACTATGAACTCAGTAGTCGGCTTGCCTGGTCATTGCTCTCTCTGCTTGAATACATGTCTTCACGCAATAACAGAGAGCATGGGTGCGAAATATTTCTGGAGTTTCTTCTTGAGGTTGTCATATGTGACCATCTCCAGGCTGCTGGAGCGAACAGGTTCTCTGCAATATCGAAGGTTGCTTGGCCACACATGCAAAATAATGCCGGGGCCTTCAAGCTTCCCTCAGTTATCTGGTTTGCTCACAGATAATTTTCAACCCTTGAGATGTAGGACTACTACTGTTCGGAGTACACTACATTGAATTCCTCAAGTTTGTCAACATTTGACATGTTGGTGAGTCTACTCTTCAACCCCCTAATCTGCTGCTCGGCTTCTATCGGGTCCCTGGATGGGTTTGCAGGACAGGCGTCACCAGTGTGATTCCTGGCAGACAGAGGGGCGAGGGGAACATGGTTCCTTCCAGGGCTTAGGTGCCTGGCCTCACCCCTATCAGTCGTTGAGTAGCATATCCCACCTTCGTCGCCGCTGTTATATACTCAGTTCAATAGGCATTGAAGAGTTGGGTTGTAACGATAATAACAGGTTTATTGCAGACAAATGAATGCATGCATACAGCAAGCAGAATCACAATCGAAGCCAGCAATACTGCTGCGCAACAGGCTTATAAACAGAATGGCCCCTAAGTGGCAGCCAATAGGCAATTAGACATTTTTCTGCACTAGCAACCTCTGGGGCTGGTCCGGCTTCAACTACTTTAGGATAATGACTAAGCAGAACAACATTCGCTTAATACATTACAATAACCATGTTGGTTTCTTGGAAACACTAGTGGTTTGCTATTCCAGGATGTTTTTTTTAAAGTTCCTGCTGTATCTACATCTCTAGTGTTTCCTGGTCATTTTCTATCTAAGCAGTAACCAAATCCAACTCTGCTTAGCTTCCAAATCAGGTAATCTAAGTATAATAGTACTTAGTCTGCAAAGAAAGCTGCTTCACTACTGCTAAGGGATTAGACTTGAGCAGATCAACCAAGAATGCAAAATTAACATCAAGAACCAAGGCTTAGACATTGGTCAGTGTGGGAAAAAAATACTTGCCTTAATTCTCTCTTCTCCCAACCTCCTTTTGATTGATTACCGCATATACTATCAGGTCAGAATCTACTCTTAGATACCACATAGAAAAATTCCACCCAAGATGATATGTCCTAATATTTTAGTTATATTAGTTACTCACAAATAAAATAAATATGTGACATAATTATTTTTCAACAATTCTTTCTGGTTTATAAAAGCAATTCACCAGCCTACCTTTCTAATTACAAAATACATTTACTTATATATTTTTAATCCAAGAATATGCACATGTCATAATCAGCATTTGGGATTATTTGTGTATATGGGATCTCCTATCAGCATAGTTGCGATACTTCTTCCACAACAATTTGACTCATTTCCCAAGATCTCAACAAATAAAACTGTTTCTAAAAAAAGTTCTCTTTTAACAATCAGCACAGCGCAAATCGGACTGATCTTTTCCCCATTGCTAGAGGCCAAAACACAGTTGTTTGAAACTATCTATTCCTTGTTGACCGAACTTGAGAAGCAAACATTTTTTTAAAAAATAAAGCAAGGGCAAAGAGGCAATTGGAAGGAAATAAATATTCTAATATTTGTCACCTGACCACTTTTGTGCCATTCCTGGTGACCTGCATATCTACCATACATCCATCAGTTGAATAGGCAGCCAAGTTGAGTTCTGAAAACTCTGCCTGAAGTGGAAGAATAAAAGAACACAGGGTTACTTGATAACAAAACACACAGAATAGAGTGACCTATTTGCAAATTCCTCTTTCAAATGGATTGTTTGCCTCAAGATTTCCACACAGCAACAGCATGTCTAATTAGTGCTGCTCTGAACAGGAAATGCTCAAGAAATGCTTATGGTCTAATAATAAGTGGACTCTGAATTAGGTTTACTCCAATCATATTCTTTTTCATCATCATCATCATCCTAGACCAAATCTCACAGGGAAATTCCTTAAATAGGACCTGAGTGCCTATTTAAAACATCACATCTGGGATTATTTTTGAAATCTGGCATCACTGACCAACTGTAAACTTAACAAAGTTTTGTGCTTGTGCTATTAGCCAAAATTTTCATTGTATTTTGAGAGCATTCTATTTGAAATCATTGACCAATTTTAGAGTGTGGTGAATCTGGGCAGTGCATTGTATTATATAATCATTCAAAAATAGCCTTTTTTAAATGCCCGACCATAAGAAACAACATTGCAAAGTAACTACAGGCTAGACTAATTTCAAATAGGCTTCTCCAATTCAGTTGTACTTCAAGAATCATAATCCACATTCAACAAGCCCACCAGGTTAAGAAAGATCATTTTAGAACAGATCTATTGTTTCCTATACTAAAAGATAACCAATTCATGTGAACCTGGTAATTGTGGAATAGACAGGACAAAAGACAGGTTCTTTTCTCACCATTATGCATTATTTAATGCATTTGTATACCCTAAAATATCTCGCAAAATGGTCAAGAAAAATTACCCAATCTGGACTGAAAAAAAAAGCAATGACACCCAAACCAGTGTTTCTAAACCATGACAACTTAAAGATGCGTGAACTTCAGTTCTCCAAATCTCCCAAATCAGTGAGGCTTAGGTTCTGGGTTGTTGGGAGGAAAAAGATGGGAGCTTTAAAAAAACAACAACAAAAAGTCAGAAATAAAGCCTGACCTGTTTTATATCAAAAGTGTGAGTTTTGTCACTTCAGAGATGAAGTAAAAAAGAAAAGCAAAAACAAATAGTAAGCTATGTTGGGAGATTACTAATGATAGTGTGGGGAAGAACCTTAAAAATTTATCTCAGAACATTTTGAAGCAATATTGATTAAATTATTTTCCACAAGGTTTAATAGTTTGGACTTTTCACTTATAAAACATTTTACCCTTTCCAAAACGGAAAAGGAACAGCAACTTGTTTTTCTCAGAAAGATAACATTTCCACTCAGCAGCAAACAAAGTATAACATTCTCCAGCATGCTTAAGTAGGTATGTGGCAGTACACTCTGTACTCTAACAGAAAAGTCAATTAAATCCGAGGTAAGCAAGCTCCTAAGGGTTCTTTTAGATAAAAATCTCTTCCTAACTGACACCTGCAAAGTCAGAAGTGAATGGCACGCCTGCACTGCTTTTTGAGAATGTTTTTTTATTCTCACTGACCTGTTCCACTCGGATCTCCAATTCCCCATTCACCTTCTTTCCTTGAAAATATTTAGTCCTATAGAAAAAAAGGAGGGGAGGGACAAAGAGGAAGAGCATGTGTCAAATAAGTCTATCTTGTTCCCATTCACCTGATTTTTTTTCTTTAAAAACATATATGATTAACAAGAATTTTCATGATCAGGATTGCTTCTCTGCTTTGGATGATTCAGGCAAGACATATTTTTTTAAAAAACAGATTCTCTGAAAAAATTATTTAAGCCATATAAAGTGTCTGATTTAAATTCATAAACTGGAGGGGAAAATAGTTATGTTATTAATGTGAGACTAATCTTTATAGTGACCTTATAGTATTTATAGATTATAATATAAAATACCATATGCTATAGCAGTGATGGCGAACTTATGGCATGTGTGCCACAGCGGGCACACAGAACTCTCTCTGTTGGCACACGAGCCAAGTTGCCCCAGCATCGCCCCAGTGCTGAGCATGCTCAGACATAGCGGCATCAGGCGATGACATCATGGGATCATGCGCATGCTCAGAAGATAGCAGCGTCACCGGATGATGACATGCCCATGCACATGCTCAGAAAGAGAGTAGCAGTGCTGGGTGATGACATCATGACCCATGATTCACTAGCTGCGACTTGTTCGGGCCCTCGGTGCCTAAAAGGTTAGCCAGCACTGTGCTATAGCAACCATGGGCTTTCTTAGTACCCTAAATGAGACAATTTGACTTGACACATGAGCAAGGCTAAAGTGTAAGGAGATGGGAATCAATGCACTCATCCTTATGACTCCTTATCTATAGTACAAATATGCTGCAGTCAGTTTTTTCGGCTGTTTCCTCATAATGTTGCATTTGTCTTATCTTTTTCTTTCCAAGGACTCCATTGGCAAAGGTAAGTCTAAGCTGAATTCAGAGACATATCAAAGTTAAAAAATAAATATTTTTATTTGGTTCATGAATTACATAACAAGAGATTATCTCCGGTTTTATTGTGATGGAGCAGAATAACAGAAAGCCACTTGAGAGAATAGGGGGAGAAGAATCTATTAAATTGCTTTATACATGTCTGAGAACAATAACAGATTGGCTGTCACTTTTCTTCTCTTCATCATAAATAGACAAGAATTAGCAGCTAACTCTTAATCCCAGTTCACTATTGATCTGACTTCTTTTGCCACTCCAATGTCCTTTCTAAGTTGTATGGGACTTATCTCCCAAGGTTTGTTCTTCTCAAAGATTGCATGCTGATCTGTGGTTAAGGGTTTATCAACATGCCTGCCTTTATGTTTTCTACTGGAGCACGTTTAGACTTTTGTCTTGCATCTTCCTTAGAAGAGGCTGTTTCATATCAATATTGTGGTACTGAAGTACCAAAGACTCCCTGGACAGTTCCTTCACAGGTGGGTTCTTCCCATCTTCTACTTTTTTTACATATTTGTGCTCGCCCCCCACTGCCTTAGAATCTATGCACCCTTGGATTTACTGTCAACCTTGGTAGCTTCGAAGCATTCCCATTGTGATTTATAGACATCTTTTCTCTTTCCTTTACTAGCTTAGGTTTTGCTGTATTTTTCCTTGCAGCAGTTTCCCTCTTGTGATCCTTAATCTACCAGAGTGAGCAGTCTTTCTCTAGCTGCCCTTTTTTGTTGCTCTGAAAATAGTGCAGGGCCTCTTTCAATCTGTTTCTCCCTGGGGCTTGAGAGCTATTTCATTTTGACTCCGTGCCTGCATTCTGCCTGCTGTGGTGATGATATTCACCAATCAACTTGACTGACACATACTCCAGCATGAACTTGCATTCTAGCAATAACATGGTTGTCTCTACTGTAATTTCCTTTTTCATGTTCTTGAGTTGCTACATAGATTTTAGCATTAAACTGACATATTTTTGTATTTTCTGGAATTTTTTTGCAATTTTGTTCCATGCAAACTCCTTAGCCATACATCATTAAGTATTTAAAATAGTCCTCTTAAGCAATTTCCATAGGGAAATCCACATTCCTTTAGCTATATTTTATTTTATCTTCTTATATTAATTGGCTGCACATTTTCCATAGATAAATTGATTATAGCTCATGGTTTGTTATCTTCTCTGCTCTAGCTCTTTCTGTGGCAATAATTTCCACAGACCATTCACAGAGTGAGGCATTCCATTTTAGAATTCCATAGCTGATAACTTTTACTGGTTATTATATTTGAATGGTAGCTTTTGCCAGCTACTCTATTTCTGAATCAATTTCTATTGCTCCAGCCCTATAGAATAGCTTCTATTCCATAAATTTGACAGCAGCTTAATCTGCAATCTGAACAACAAAAAACTATTTTAATTCATTTTTATTTTTTTCAAAAAAAAGTTAAAATAGAAAATATTATTTTTAAGGAAACAAAGGAAAAAAACAAAACAAACAAGACATTAAAAAAAAAGTGCATTAAAAAACCTAACACATATAAACATATTGTCCCTCGAGTTGAATGCTGATTTTGTATATTACAACAATATTAACTTTCTATCTCTTACAAAACAGGCCCCAAAATTTTTAAACTACGAAACTACTAATTCTATTTGCAAACTGTTAACCTGTCATCTTAATAACAAAATAATTAACAGGAAGAACAATAATAATAAAAGACAAGGTTAAAATTCTAAAATGCTGGGTTAAAAAAACTGCCATTGTAATCAACTTGTAGAAAATTTACCATAATTTTTAACTATCCCAAATCATTTCAAGATTTAGCATTGATTGGTATTGGATCAAATATCCATGTTTGTTTCTTAATACCACCTTTTATCAATTGTTGTCTGATTAAATACAATAAATGCAATCTTCAAAGCCAGTCTCTCTTTCCAAAATGTTCAGATGAAGATGTTCCCCAGTTAAATGTGATAAATCAATTTCCTAATCTCCTTCGATTCATTAAAAAACCCCACCAATTTATCACTGAATCAGTTTTTTGCTGTTATATAGAATGCTGGCTTGAATTTCAGGGAGGTGTAACTTTGTAACTTCTGAGTCTAGGTTAAATTTCTTCCCAGCAAATGTACTGCTTTGAAATCATATTCCTTTTGTGCATTTATTTACAGTCACTTGCCCCTGAATATTTTCAACAACCTTTATGAGCTCATCAAACTTTTTTAAAAAAGCTTTCAGCTAAGAATCCTTATAATAAATGTCCAATAAAAATGAAAATCAAGTAAAAGCACTTTCACTATTCCAGGGTAAGATGTGTTTTCTAATGGAAAAAAAAGTTATTCAAACCTACAAATTAAATCAAAAGTGAAAAAACAGGGGGTTAAAATAAATCACATTCAGCCAAACAGTAAACTTTTAAAGATAAAAAGCAAAACAAACCAGAGGATTCAAAAAGTGAAGTTAAAACCCAGGCATGCTTAAGAAAAAGAATTGCCAAGAGGAAGATGTATGCCCAGTGGCTTTCTGACCATTCCCAAAGGGAACTGGAATCTTCAAGAATCCTCTTCCCAGATGAGTCCACCACCTTATAAGTGCTCCCATTCAAGTCCAGGGTACATGACTGCCAAAAACTGGCAGATTGTCAGCAAGAAAGAAAAATTCCCTCACAGTTCAGCAGCCATCTTGGAAACGACCCAAAAAAAGCTATTTTTTTTTAGATAACTTGTTATTTGGACTCCATTGGGTTGGCAGAGGTGTTGTTAAATGCAGGATGCTTTTTGGTAAAAGATAATTGCATAAAATCTAGTTTAGCATCACTTACTGCAAGCATTACTGTCTTTTTTGTAATACAGATTAGGAACAGAATTTGCTCAAAACAAACAAACACACATTTGCTCCTTCAGCTTCATCCTGTGCCGATAGCTGCAACAAGTTAACCAGACCATTTTTAGATATAGGTTAAGCACTAATTTAGGACAGCACTAGACTTGTGTCTAGAAATAGCCTGACTGATAGGTCATAGGCACGGAGCATCTCGGTCATAGGCAGGGAGCATCTCCAACGTGTGACTTGTTAGTGGAGTTACCTGATAAATAACTAAACAAAATGCTTCAAATATTTGTCTACAAATATTATAATACAAATATTATGCTGGCATATTTTATTTTCAGATTCAGGGACTGATATACAGTGGTTCGACATAGCCATGTGGTTTCATTTATTGTCTTACCACTTGGAACTGATTGCCTGCAGGAAATGTTTAGCATCCTAAGGAACCTAGGAACAGTGGTCTGGCTGTTTATAAACTTGTAAGCAAATCTACATATCCCTCTGTTGACAAAGAAAGACAATTGGCTTCTTCTACATGTTTGTTTAAACTTCCTGAATTGAATTGAATTTAAATTAATTTATTTTCCTCAATTGTTTACATATTAAATAACATTTTGCAATTTAAATCTTTGTTAGTTCCATTCTAAACTAACCTCATAGGAGTCATCTAGACAGTACTTATGAAGCTGATCTGTATGGATTTTTTCTTCTCTCCAGCATTTTTTATGTCAAAAGAAAAGACAGAAAACTCATGCTCACAAACTAGTTCATTAAGTTTTATTAAAATGCTAGCTTTCCAATTATTTGATAGTTCTTACTCTTTCATCTTAATAACTGCCCTCTGTTATTTGTAATCTAGGCCATCCTTTCTAAGGAAACCACAACCTGACAGGCTCAGAGTGGGATTAGCATTATCTACCTTTTCTAATAACAAAGTCCACTCTTGTCTTCCCAACCACCTCCTTTTCAATCATTACCCTTATTGCTGAGATCGAAGACACAGAGAGAAAGCTAGGCAGTCACTCAACCCCAACTCACTTTGAATTCCAGTCGCTCTACTTCATATGTCGTTGTGCCTTCTGATTTTCCACACAGCTTTCATATGAACCTAATTTTCAAGTTATGTCTGACTTTTCTATACCTTCTTTATATAACTGCCAGTTGCCTAAACCATGATAGTTTATTCTTTAGTAATTTGGTTGTGCTTTTGGCTTGCGTAACCATAATGCTATCTTGGAAGCTTATTTATATGAATGTATTAATCCACAGGGCAGGGGGGGGAGAGGGGAGAAAGAAGGAAGCAAATGATGACATGTGCATCATAACGTTTTGATGCCCTCCTTCAGATTTGTTTTGTGCATATACATGTCATTATTTTGATATCTTCACAACTCGTTATGGATACAGCTGTATTCTCACACCATTACTACAGGACACTGCTGTCTGTATTATAATTTTATGTTAAGTTTTTTCCTATGTTATATTAGGAACTGCCCAGACCTTTATATCAGATGGGTGGCTACATGTTTTATATAGATAAAATAAATGCATATCACTAGACTCTAAAAATATGTCATATATTTGGTGTACCATTTAGGATTTTTCAGCAATAAATTGTATGCCACTCAGCAGAGAGGCTGGAATAAAGGCCTTTGATTACTATAAATTACACTCATCCACTTTTATGCTTAAGGCTACTGTATAGAACTGCCAACTCATTGATGAATAAAATGAAATGGTGTAACTTATTGCATATAGTAGCTCGTATCCTGTGCCAAGACTTGGCACAGGCAGGCAGCTGCCTGGAGCTTCTGAATAAATTGCTTTGAGTGCCTAATTGGTCTGGCTGTTAGTATACCATCCATGTAGGACAGCCATTGTTCAGAGAACCAGCAGAAAAAACAGATAGTCAGGATCAAGGAAGTCAGCTATTTCACCTTTTGAAGCAAACGATCTTGTTTCATGGGTCCAGAATACAGTTTCTCCAACCTTTCTTCTTTTTGACTTTACTGTTTTGCAGGGTTGATTTTAACAGCTGGATTTTATTTTCCAGAAATAGATCTATCTCATTTGTTCTTTTTCCTGATAGGTTTTTGGAACTTATTCACTCCTACACCTAGAAAAACAGTTCTAAGAATCCATCCACAGTTGTCTGATACAAAAACGTCTGTGGTAGCCCTGCATATCTTCATCTCATGCTGTTGTTCTTCCCAACTGAAACAGCTTTGGAGTTTCCCAAAAATCTCAAATCACAAAAAAAAGAAATAATGTGGTTTTAAATATTGGAATCCCTGCATGCTTGGTTGTAGAATGCTTTTCAATTGGCAGTAACTCCAGCCAAAGTCTGCTTCTTGACTTTATTGTTTTTCCTATTCTCAACCATCAAGTCTACTGAGTGCCATGGTTTCTTATACTGGAATCCAGAGCTCTTTGCAGCCATGCCCACCACTCTTTCCTTTCCTTGTCATAAACAGCATGGCAGTGCAAGATTTGGGAAGGGGATGTCTGGCCGGAGGAAATTTTCTGTGTTCTCTAATTAATGTATGTCAGTTTGAATGTTTCCATAATGGGTATGGTGAATATAATCATGGACCCATTATAAGACATTCAACTATAAGATTCTGAGGTATGTTTGGATGGTGATAATGATGACATTGTGGAACTGTTCTTTATTTGTATATTGCAGATGTTTCATCATCACTTTTCTTAAATGTCTTGTGTAATTTTATTTATTTAGCAGATTTATATAACCGGCCATCTCATAAATATGTGATTCTGAGTGGCATACAAGACAACAGTTTAAAACTCCATCACAATTTAAAGCCAACCAAAAATAAGTAGAGTTAAACTGATAAAATCCAAGAAAGAGGTGAATAAACATCCCCTAACTTCATGCAGCTATTTAATTAGGGTTTTTTGAATGTTCAAAAATGTTCTACATCACTCTATTTATAATTAATGTCAGTACTATTTTAATATATTGTAAAAAGTGACGTCTATTGCTGGTCTATGACCGTAATAAAATTCTATTCTATTCTATTCTATTCTATTCTATTCTATTCTATTCTATTCTATTCTATTCTATTCTATTCTATTCTATTATCTCCATAAACTTTAAATTGTCCTAGTGCAATGCTGTCTCAAAAGGGTAAGCATTGTTTTTCCCCTATGGCCAAAATGAGTTTTTTACTACTGTGCAGTATTAAACAAAATATTGGGAAGATTATAACATATTATAATATATGAGCCAATTTGTAATGTCAATATAAAATAGTTGTTCAAGAACTAAGAAACTAGAAGTAATGTTTCAGAATTCTAGTTTGTCTTAAGATTGCTTCTCTGTTTAATAATATATAATGAACCACTTTCTTAATGTTTCCTACATAACCAAAGTATTTATTTTAATTAAACATTGCAAGTAGGATACTTCAAACAAGACCCTAAAGGGTTAAATCTAGTACATTTAAGGGAACTCTGCTAAAGTAATTAGGCTACCAAATTTGACTCGCATGACTGTATTTATAACCTAGGGGAAAATATTTTCCAGACCCCTTATGCCTATTTTTGTATCTATGTTAATCCTTCTAGTTCTTGGCTATTCTTCTGCCAGGAAAACTGGATCCTAAGTTGCTTTCAATATATACTACAAAAAGTATAAATACAAGTGGCAGCAGATTTATGAAACTCTACACAGTTATGTGAGAAATGCTATTGGTCTTGACACTTTGACAAAATTACCTGGACTCAAAGACATTAATTGATTATAGTTTGAATTTTATATCATGCTCAGAACCTCTAGGCAGCTGTCATATACTGTAAACCTGCACATGGTTTCCATTGTACAGGATTGCAGCGGGTTTGTTTTTAATATTGTAAAGGGGTGGAAACACGCTACTGAATGCATTTTACAAATGATAGTCCAGTTTGTTTTAGGTTAAATCTGTTCTTATATAAAAATAACGCTGGTCAGCATATATTTAAGCACACATTAATATTTTCACACTTTCTTTATTTATAAGGGAAAAACGTAAAATACATGGAAGCTCCTGACTTCGAATATGCATCCAGAGTTGCTATCTGATATATTTGTGTGGTATTTGTGCGCAAACTATTTTCAACAATTCCAATTCATCTTTTCTTTTGTATGGAAAACACTCAAGGACTCTAACTTAGGATTTGTTTTCTTTCAACATTCTTGTTGAAAGTGAATTCTAAATATTATTTTTCTCCTAGAGTTGCACAATCTCTCTCTCTATCTGGTTTGTTTTTGTTGTAGAAAAAAAGTGTGCATTTTTTATTCAGAACAATGCACATATAGATATGTAAAATGAACAGCTATTAAATTTTATACTCTACTTAGTGAAGCATTTCCAATCAGAATTTCTCTATTCATTGCAATGAAGTTAATAATTCAGCTTTAACTGAATTCAAATAATATCATTTGCTAATATAAACAACCAAGATGATAGAATCATATGGTTTGAAAGGGATCTTGAAAAACTTCTGGTTGCAGAACAGGTATCTACAAATCATCCTATACACATGGCTGTACAACTTTTGAAGCTCTCCAGTGATGGCGCACACACGACACATTATGCTTCCCCTTAGCTTTTTCTTCTTTAAATTAAACATAGTTCCTTTAACCATTTTCACTGGATTTTGCCTCCAAGCCCCTCCTTACATTTGTTCTTTTTGGTCTCCAAAAACCCTTGACTTGGATTTTCCAAACATTGACTGAATACAATTGAAAATAACTTAATTGTGTAAGGATATTCTATGCAGGAGGTTCTGTTATTCTGACCTCTTTTGACCTTGTATAAAAAGTTAGATTCTACAGGGTTTACACATCATGTTATTACTGATGTTCAAAATCTCTATATAATAGCCTCTTGTGGTATCTGTGCCACAAACTGGCCATTCATATATGAATAAAATCTCTGATTTAATTCTAGTAATGGTTAAAAGTTCAGGTTTAGTTACCATTAACACAGTTCAAACTGTCTGCACCGAGTGACCTAAACTTAATTAAAATAGCTGAAAATCTGGATTTATATTAAGGAATAAGACCCACTGAATATAGTTGAAGCTACATTTGTACATTTGTAAGTTGATTGACATCATCTAAATCATCTAAATTATCCATTTAGATGGGGAATCTACAGGCCAGACCTCTCCACATCTTCTGATCTTGTGCTGCTTTTTTGAGATTTTCTATGCTCTGGCTGATGTCAGCTTTGATGGTGTCCAGCCATCATGTTCTTTGGCAGACTGATTTCCTTTTACTGCTAATTCTTCCCAACATAATTGCTTTCTCTAGTAAGTAAATTAACTGTACTCAGTTAGATAGATTGTCCATAAAAAGCCACTATGAATGGATCACCAGAATTAGAAAAAAAGTACTTTATAATACATAGACATTACCCAAGCTTATAAAGGGAAAATCACTTCCAATTCACAAACAAATATCCTCTACATGTTGGCATGATCACTGAACAAAATGTAGGAAAAGTATTATTAGTACTTCATGTTATGGGCACATTAATAAATTCAAAATAATAGTATGATCTGTCATATTCAAGCATGTTTTTAAATTCCATCCAACTAACCTGTCAAATGTATCTGAAACTCACGATGATATAATGAACACACTAATAAGAAGTCAATTGGCAACAGTTTGAAATTTTAGATAGTAAGCTTTTGATAACGTCTGGTGAGGACATGACAAACTAAACTCCCTGGCAGACAAAGACAATATTATGGTTGAAAATAGTGTCTGGATGCAGTATCCAGACTGATGAATAAAATGAAATGGTGAAATCTCTCTGGACATAAGAGATATCATATAATTGCTCATGTGTATTCCTGACAGCTGTTTTTCCTGAGCATATGGGAGGCATTGAGATTTTTGTGGCCAGCTTGTAAATGTACATGACTTGTGAAATTTCATTGAATTTCATTCAGCTAAGAGCTGTAGTGGCGCAGTGGTTAGAGTGCAGTACTGCATTCTACTTCTGCTAACAGTCGGCTGCTAGTAAGTTTAGCAGTTCGAGTCCCACTAACTCAAGGTTGACTCAGCCTTCCATCCTTCCGAGGTCGGTCAAATGAGGACCCAGATT
>JANHFO010010361.1:15600-32490 GCA_032468095.1 Pareas carinatus | reverse complement strand
TGGTCAGTCACAAGAATGGCGCTGGGCTGGCGCGCTGCCACTTAAGTACCCCTCGGTGGGTGGCAGCCTGCCAATCCAGGCGCCGGTGGTTCCCGCGCTGGTTTGTGCCCTCCCCCTGGACACAACAGGAATGACATCAGTTCCTCTTCACTCCTCTAGGTACAAGGGTCCCCAAACCCTGATTCGGTACCGGGCCATGGCATACCGGCAACCAGGCCATTTAAACAACCCAAGCCCCATTCACAAGCTGCAGGCTGCACGCAAAACCACACCCCCTTCAGTCCGAGGAAAAATCTTTTCCCTTGGAACTGGTACCTGGTGCCCAAAAGGTTGGGGGCACTGCTCTGATAGTTCCCTGGTGTTCCAGGATCTTTGAAAAATATGGTTCAGTGGTTCTGAGACCATGTCTTCCAGTTCCTTTAGAATGTTGGGTGTAATCTGGTCCTGGTGATTTGAACTCATCTAGGGTGGATCGGTGCTCTAATAAATAATTTTCTTGCCTATTTTAACTTGTATTCCTAATCTGTTTTTATGGTGCTGTTTTGATAGCTCGGACTGTTTTTTTTCCTTTTGTGTAAAGACAAATGCAAAAAATGAGCTAAGCAGATTTGCTTTCCCCCTATTGCTTGTCACCTTGTTGCCATTTTATCCCATTAACAGACCACTCATTTTCTTGACACTTTTCTTGGAATTTTTTTACATGTTGAAAGAATCCTTTTTTGTTTTGTTTTTTACTTTTGTCACAAGAGTTAGTTCATTTTCTTTGATGAAATATTAGCAAATCCATTTTGACTCAGTATTTAAGACACCTATAAATAATGAGGTTTGTTTGTTGCTTGAAACTTAAAACAAGTATGGGAAATCTGTGGCCTTTCAATTGTAACTCCCATCACATCTGAATCTTATCACTGAGAGATGTTAGAACTATAGGCTTGCATCCAATGCTTCCAGTCCCAGGATTTGAATCTTAAGCTTGCTTTAAATTTTTTAATATTAATATTCCTGTGCAACATCTGCCTTAAAAACAAATAGAAAATCAGATTGGAAGATCTATTGAAAAAGGAGCAGCCAGTTTGAAAAAGATGTATATGCATGGACTAGAAAACTAGAAACTTGCCTAGTGATATAAAGAGTGCCCTAAGAATACCAATCCTGCCTGAAACCATTGCTATAGATTCTCTTTCAAGAATAATAGTTTTGCAGTGCTCCGAGGGCAATGCTGAGTTTTGCTTGATTGCAGCTCAGTAAAATAAGAATATCATTCTTAAGCTGTACTGACAAAGACATAATTGAAAAATCATGATCCTGGTTAGTGAAACTCACATTTATAAAAAAAATTCCATTATGATAGCTACTGAAGTATTTTTTTAAAAAACAAGATTTAATGTGAAAGTTCATAATTCATTTTTTTAATATGATGGCTTTGCTAACTTAGGGGTCTCTGAACTAGCTCTCCATGCTTTGAAAAACTTAGCATACTGGCATTTTGATTGACATTCCTTTATAGAGGCAGGAAAGAATTCTTCAAATAAAGTAACAAGGAGAAAACTTCATTATGTAGGAAGTATCTAAGGAGATTTTGCCATTAGAAACAGATGCAAAACAGCTAACTTATAATAGAACTTCACTCAGAGAAATCCTGGCTCAGTGGTAAAGTACAGACGATTCAAAAAATCAATCCATACCATTTCCTGTGAAAAGAATCCTATAGCAAGTGAAAGGTTATGGAAACCTGTTGCAATTCATTTCACAGAATCAATTCAATTTGATTTGAATCTGTGAATCAAATCATCTGTTCAATTCTGTGTAAGTGTACATGTGCACATATAAAAGTCTATAGAATTTTTAAATGGATTTAAAGGTGACAGATTCAGTTTCAAGGCCTGAAACTGTCTTGATTTAGATACTTAATTAGAAGGAATTATTTCAGTGAACTGATTTCAAACTGAAGGTCCAGATTGAAACTTTGTACATCTCTAATTTGGAGGACTTTAGTTTGGAGAAGGGTGATTGGTGATTAGAGGGTTAAGATGTTGAACAATGAAATATTGTAAGTTCATTTGTCAGTGTGAAAATAATCAATCTTCAGATTCGCAGTGGTAGGAAAACAAACATGCATTTTGAAACAAATATTTGTAAGATACAAAACTGGCTTTTGATCATACTGTGTAGAGAGAATTAAAATCCACTTCCACATACTTTTAAGATTTCTTTTGTAACAATACAGAAAAAGTCTTACAATTTCTTCTAGAAATCTATCCCTATTAGGCAGGTGTGAGTTATTTGGAGGAATATAATTACTATATTTCTTTGCTAGAAGTTCTTGGGCAATTGATCTCCTGCAGCCACAGCCAGCCAGGAGGAGAAATAATATGTGCAAACCTTGAGCTAAAAAATTCAGTGTGGGAACTGTTGATGATCTGATCACACTTCAAAGTCCTTGGTGAATTAGACATAACATCCAGCACAATGAATAGGTTTATTAAAACAATATTCTACCTATCATACAGTGATATTCTCAATATATACTTTGCCCAATTTGTAAAGGAGACCTGGGACCCAGCCAAGTGCCTTTGTCAAGTTGGCTGTGTCACAACAGTGTCAAGATCTGTTTCCTCTGTGACCTTTCTCTGATTGTCAAGTAATGGATTAGCATAATTGAAAAGACCTTGCTATCTTTTTTTCAGCCACAGTTTACTCTGAAGCAGAAGTTCAAATGTTCAGATCAAGACTAAACACACACGCAAATCCTACACAGACCTTGCAAAGCACAGCTCCAGACAAAAATTAAAAAGGCAATGAATTTCATATTTGCATGTTAGAATTTGTATGTAATAAAGGCCGATTCAGAAATCACCCCGTTATTAAAGAGAAGTAATCTCAACAGTCTGAATTTGCAAGCAGTCTGCTCTGCTGCTTTAACTTTACAGTTTCAAATCTGCTGCTCCTAACTCCTTCAGTTAGGGCTCACCTTAATATATAGGCTGTCATTTTAACACATCACAAGCTAGGTTTGGGTGGGTAGGTCTGATTAACAGCACTTGTCAGAAAAATATGCACATTGATTTAAGAAATATATAGAGCTACAATTTTCTTGCTAATAAGTTTGCTGTTCTCCTGACCTCCCCCAATGCTGGGTTATGAACTTGTCACTCATTTGTTATGCATCCAGTTCTAAGTTACTTTTACTGTGCTACCTCAGTGAACTTACTTTTTGTTATTACTTTTTAATTGCTCAAAAAGGGATATGTTCAGAGGATAATATACAAATACAACTGCTTGCTTCTTGTGATCTTAAGTCTAACCAGCAAGATTGTTAAATTTTAATGTCTTGAGAGCCAAAACGTTGTATATGTGATCTCTGACATTCTCATGTATAGCACAGTCCAACCTAGACCAGTCTAAGCAACATCCAAATAGAAATACAATTGTCCTTTATAAGCAATTTAACAAAATAATCAACATAAGTGCCTACATAAAATTAATATAGTATATATGGATAACCAACTAGTTAAATAACTATAGACTAAATCAATGATCAATGAAACCAATCTAAAAAAAATCCTAAGAACTACTTATAGATTGTTCCAGATGGTACAATATGAGTCATTATTTAGCAATACTAAATAAAATTGAATTAGATTAGTATGATGATATAATAACAACTGGAACTGCTACCTACCTCATATCATAATCCTATCTACTGTACTATTCTGCCCACCCTAAATTAAGGGAATTCTCTGTCTACCTAAAGCAGTGATGGCGAACCTATATCATGTGTGCCAGATCAGGCACACAGAACCCTCTCTGTGAGCATGAGAGCCAAGTCACTCCAGCATTGCCCCAGACCTGAGCATGCTCTGAAAGGAGTAGCAGCACCAGGCAATGACATCACAGCACCACGAGCATGCTAAGAAAAACAGTAGCAGTGCTGGGTGATGTCACAGGAATAGGTGCATGCTCAGAAAGGAGTAGCAGCATCGGGCAATGACATCACTCGGTGTCTAAAAGGTTCACCATCACTAACCTAAAGGTTGTCATTCCTAGTGAAAGGAATGGCAATTGGCCTCCATATCACTCAGGAATCTTTCTCTATTGAGCCTCTATTTTAATTGGATACATGCTGCACCAATTGGAAAATAAATGGGAATTATAAATGCAACCATACAGCCTACACATGCTGCATTTACAGCTACAGGAGCAATAAAATGAAGTAGGCCTATCTCCTTCAGTATCTTGGCAACAGGGTCATAGCTGGGCTTCTTGCCAAATTGAGATTATTATTATTTTTTCTTCCTAGAAATGTAAAATCAGCTTTCTTTCTTTTAGGATTAAAGATTTTTGCAAATTCTTATATGAGATACCCAGATGGGCACTTTTCACACAAATATGCTGATTGCAATTTATCTACCCAGCAGATTTCACACTTCTGCAAATGTTGCAATGCAGGCCACTTTCCCAGTAGTGACTTACAGAGACTTTCTAACACCATCCAACCACTGCTGAAGGCATTTGCAATTTGTCCGCATTCTCTGGGCATCCTCACGGGTGAGGAAGTACAATGTGCTTCATACCACATATTTTGTCAGCATTGTGATAAGTAATAGCGATGGTTGAATCTATTCCCTTCCTGGTTTTAGCCCCCTCTTTCCCAATCCTTCCTCCTTCCTTCAGCTCTCTCTGTCTGTTTCTTCTCTCTCTGCCTTTCTCCATTCCCTGCCATTCTCCTATTCCTCTTTCCTTTGCCACCCCTTCTCATTGCTATATTTCCCCCCCCCCCGGCAAGGGTCAGCACATGTGCAGTGGCTTCAGAGGCAGAGAAACTCTGATCTGCTTGAGTCTTGACACATGCACAGTAGCTTCATTGGCCGTGTTTGACAATAAATTATAAATAACTCCTTTAAAAATTATTTCATGTCAAAAAAAAATTGTTGTAGTTTGGTCCTAGATGGGAAGCAAAGGTATGCAAGAAGTGACAGTGATGCAGCTTTTATGGTTTTTGAGATATAGTGATGAGTCAGACATCAGTGAGTGGACAGTGAATGAATGAATCATTTTTGATGTTTATTACTATAGATTTATTCACACACAAAAATTATGGAGAAAGCACCAACATTCTTATTGGAAGGGTGACATTCAACAACTATAAATAATCCATTACTTATGACCATAATTAGGGCTAAACTTTCAATTATAAGTTGTTGTGGTCATAAACTGATTTGGAGCTGTGTTAAGACAATTTGTTTGGCAGTCCTTAAGTAAATCATTGCAGTCCTTAACAAATGCAGCTTCTCAAATGGGAGGGCTTTGCCAGAAATTGGCAAAAATGATCACAAACTGGTCATGTGACGACAGGGCACTGTAACCAATTATAAATGCAAGCTGGTTGATAAGTGCCCGAATTGCAATGACAGGACCATAGGGATGCGCAACAGTCATATTTGCAAATACAGATTGCAAAGTCTCTTTTTCCAAAGCCATTGTAACTTTGAATTGTTTTTAAAAAATGGTCGCATGTTGAGGACAACAGGTGGTCCTCGACTTATGAGCACAAAAGTCCAAAATTCCCCATTTTATGACTTTTCTTGCTGCAGTTGTTAAGTGAATCACTGAAGTTGATAAATTAGTAACCCGGTTGTTAAATGAATGTGACTTCTCCATTGATTTTGCTTATGAGATGATCGCAAAAGGTGATTACATGACATTGGGACATAGCAACGGTCGTAATTATGAACCAGTTGCCAAGCATATGAATTTTGATCACGTGATCGTGGGGATTTTGCAAAGGTTGTAAGTGTACAAAATGGTCATAGGTCACATTTTTTTCAGTGCAACTGTAACTTTGAAGAGTCACTAAATGAACTGTTGTAAGTCAGGGACTAACTATACTTGTATTGAGTATTCAGTGTATAAGTCACAAATAACGACAAAACATTCCCTTGCAATAACAAGCACTACTAGATTTGAACTGCAAAATCTAGAAAATAACTACATGGCAGAAAAAAGTTATCAAGGTATTTGCAGCCATTTACCACCCCAATAGGAATAGTGAGGAAGATGAACAGAAGGTAGAGGAAAATGAAGAAGAGAGATGAGAAGATGAAGGCAAGAGATGGGTATAATTTAAAATAATAGTTGGAATAGAAAATTTAAAAGGAATGAAAGGTGGAAGGAACAGGAGGGAGAATAGGATATTTTGTGGTGTTTCTTGTTGTCCTTGTTGACATGTAATATTCCATATGTTGATATGATTTTGTAACAAAATGAATTGCCTGTCTTATATGTTCTTTTTTTGGTGTGTGTGCATTTGCTTTATATTGAAAAATAATAAAATATATTTGAAAAAATTTTTTAAAAAAGAAATTGCTTCTTCTTACACTGTTCCTGTGTCTATGTTTTGAACTAACAAACCATCCTGTGGCTCAAGCAATACAATTATGAAACATTCCACTTCAAAGTATAGTATTTATTAACCCTTTTAATAAAATCTGTAGCACAGATATCACTTTAAGAGGATGTTCAACCTCATATCGACAGTGAGTATGTATGTAAACGGGTGAGTTGCTGTTTCAAAATGGAGGCATAGCAAAGATTGCTGAAAGCTTCTGTAACGCTTGGATAACGTTGTGATAAAAAATTCAGGACTGTTCAAATCTCAGACAAGATAAATAGCAACAACAACTTTGTAGAAATATTTAGGATGAGTTATACAATCTACATCATGGAAAGCGTAGTATTAAGCTTGAAGAAAAATGCCTATGTTTTCTACCTTGCAGAAAATAGGATCACGAATCTGAAAGCTATGCTGTGAAATAGGATGCCAGAGCTTAGTAAGTTTGTTCATTCATTCATCCATTCATCCAGCTTGTATCATCATAAATCATTAGAAACTCATAGCAATTCATAAGAGTTGACCAAAAAAATAATCCTTAAACAGCTAAAATATCAACAGAAATTATTAGCATATTAGATAGATACAATCAATCAGAATAAGAACATTTACAAGTAAATAGAAATGAAATATAATAAAATCATAATGAAACCAAATGACAAAATAAAATAACATGAACAATTAAATAAACTCAAGGTAAAGTAAAAATAGCGATTCCGTATTACATCGATTATAAGACGCTACCGATTAAAAGACGCACCCTTATTTTTCTAAGTTAGAAATAAAAAAGTTGAGAAGGCTGTCCCCTGCTGGCGCTTTGAATATAAGATGCACCATGAATACAGAGATACCAAAATACAAAAAAACCTTGCGTCTTATAATTGATGTAATACAGTATTTAAAAACTGTTCACCAAGCGCTCTTCAGAAGAGGTCCATCTGTTAAGTCACTTCCAGAACATTTGAAGGGATGAAATAAACTTTAATTCTAAGGGTAGTGTATGCATTTGTGTGTGTGTGTGTGTGTGTGTGTGTGTGTGTGTGTGTGTGTGTGTGTGTGTGTGTAGGGGGGCTATTCTGAAAACTGGAATAGTAACTGAAAGAAAACACCTCATTAACCGTTATATATATAGACAAATGCTTTTCATATAATTTTATTTCAACCTGAGGCTTAGGGAACTGAGGGAAGCATATATGCATGCTTCTCTTTTTAATCTCAGAGCAATGTTGTCCTAATTCCTCTGAGTTGATTAGATAATGAGGTAAGTAAAGGGCAAGAATTTGAACTTGAATCGTCTTGCTTCAAATGTCATTCTTTGATCATGTTTACTAAATAATAAGATGTGCCATGTTTACTAAGGCAAATAAGGCTTGATCCATAGCAAAAGTATGCAATTCATGGCTATATCTACTATCTCACTCTAGGTGTCCCAGATTAAAGCTCAACATAGATCAAGTTTTCAGTTTGTGTGCCATGAAGTCACTGGAATTTTTTCTGCAACATTTTCAGAAGTGAGAGTGGAGGTTTGTTCTCCGAATTTGTGGGTTGGTTTCTGAACTTTTCATTATCAGGCTAGATAACATCTTCAGCAGATATTTTAGGGGATGTCAGTGTTGGTATTCTGCTTATAAGGGTTTGGTGTGGTCAGTTGGTCTTGAGAGGGATCAGGGGTGAGTCGCATATGGAAGTGGACGTGATGGGTCTTGTGATAAGAAAATCAGGTGATTTGTAGGTGAAGTGCTGGTTGGGGGAGAGTTGTGGGATGGTTGAAGGTTGGTGCTGTTGCTCTTTGATTGTGCAGTTCATTTGAATTCTTAGGGGCTCATAGGCTGGTTGTAGGTCGATGTGTCTGTGGATGGAATTGCTTGTGGAGTGCCAGGCTTCAATAAACTCAGGAGCGTGAGGAGTGTAGCATGGCTGATAATTCTCAAGATCTACTGACCACACAAAGCCCTTATAAGCAGAACACCAATACTGACATTCCGTAAAAATTCGATGAAGATGTCACCTAGCCTGGTAATGAAATGTTCAGAAATCAACCCACAATCTCGGAGAACAAACCCCCACTTTCATCCTACACCCGAGCAATAGATATTTTCAACTTTTGCAAATTTCCAGAAGTGGTTTCCCATTGCCTGCTTCCTAGAACTGACAGAGTGACAGGTTAAGTTGGCTTTGTGTCTTAGGCAGGTCTAGAATTCATGGTTTCCTAGTTTCTGATCTGGTGCCGTAGCCACTATGTCAGTCTGGCTTTCTCAAGTTTCTAGTCGAAGACTTGTTTTCATACTTTCCTATACATCAATGGTAGTTCAGTTCCACTAACTTTACTGTATTCCTGCAGCTGCTATAAGAATAGAGTGAGGAAGTTAATATCCCAAAATCCAAAACACCTTCAAAAGTTCCCTGGTAGCAAATCTCATCCCCAAATTTCTTCCACATATTATTTTCCTATCTATATTTAAATCAGAGGAGATAATTAAAATCTTTCAGTGAAACACTGGTGCAGAACTTACTAGTTGCTAATATAAACATAAATAAAAAGTAAGATAACTAGTTTTGCCTAGTAGTTAAGGTACCAGGCTAGTCAGATAGGTGATTTTGGACCAGTCACTTTATCAGCCAGCTCAAACTCACAGGGTTGTTGTTGGGGGGAAATTAGGAAGAGGAAGGAACATGAGGTATGTGTACCGCCTTATAAAAATAGATGGCTTGAAGATAAATAAATAAATAAAATTGGCAGGCTACCTATGATCTGTTCCTCCATATACGTTTGTGCCCTGACTTTGAAGCTCATCTCTTATTAGTGTTCTCCCATCAATCAGTCAGGGCAAATGACAAAAATACTCATTTTATTTTTACTTCAGAGGATCTTTGGCTGGTAATAATCTACGCTTCCTGCTTGCTTTTTTACTCTTTACAGTATTTTATTATCATGTAACAGTAATGCTTTTTTAAAAAAAAAATCTTTTATTTTGTATATGTGATCCACAGCTGCTTTGACTAACTCTTCTAGCCAAAATTGATAGCATGTTAACATCCAAAACATATTTAAATTGAATGCATCCATAGTCCATTTAAATTATTTGTTGACAGGTGGCAAAATCACTGGACTTTGCAGCCTTAGGATGCTAGGAAAATTTCCTTCCTTTTAAGTGAACACTTGAACTGATTTTCATACTTGAAAGCACTGTTGTGTGTTTTTAAGTGCATCCACCAAATGCTTCCTCATACCACAGATTGGATGGAGCAATACTGACATCCTTTGGTTTACTCTTAAGGGACTGTTTGCAGCACATCCTCATGTGTTAAGAAGTACAAAATCCTTCCCCCCTCCACCAACAATTGGGAGGCTTTGATCCAGTATGATCCAAGATGAATTGTGCACAGCCCAATTTGTAGCAGGAGGGAGCATCAACTGTTCCAGATTTAATGCGTGCAAAGGATGACATCTGCAAATAGCAAACTAAAGGGCAGCAATTCGAGCAATGTTACCCAAACGTATATGATGCCAGAGATCGTCGGCTGGGACAAAAACGCCAGAACCGTAGGAGGCCAGGAAACGAGTATTTGGACTTTGCCTTTGCTTAGCTTCTCTGCAGAAGCGATTGCACTAGTAACCCTGGAAATTTAAATTCTGCAGAAGTCTCCGGAAAAGAATCCAGCAAGATCACTATCTCATAATAGCTTTGCTTCCCCCCCTTTTTTTATTGCAGATAAATGCTGCCCTGTCTCCAGTGCCCCGGCCAGAAAACGTAAAGGCAATTTCTTCTGGTATCACCTCCCCAGAAGATTATAATTTAATTTGTCACCTGGCAATAGATGGGACGGGGAGACAAGTGCTGCAGTCTCCCGGTGGAGAGAGAGAAAGAGAGAGATGAAAAATTTCAAAAAGACACCCCTCCCCTCTCTCCCCATTCCCTTCCCAACCTCCCCAAACAAACCACCAAGCCCGAAGTGGTGCTGTTATGACTGTGTCTTGTTTACTGCGGGCAGAGCGGACGGGGCTGGTTATTACCTTGGACTCAAAGCACAGAGAGACTTCTTCTGTCAGGAGCAGGAGGAGCGAATCTTCCAGGCAGAGCCCCCCTTTCTTTGTATCCCTCCCACACATTCACTTGCAAATCCCTGGGAAAGCCTACTCTTCTCCTAGTTTCTGTAACCTTCCGGTGGCAAGGACTGCGGCGCTCTCAGCAGAACCTCTCTCTCTCTCTCTCTCCTCTTCCTCCTCCTCCTTCCCTGCGTGGTGGCTTTCTCTCTCTTCTTCTTCTTCTTCTTTCTTTTTTTCCCTTTTAATCAGGCTCCCTGAATGAAAGCCAGTCAGAGCGAGCGAGTCAGCCAACCAGCCAGCGAAGGCTCCCCCCCACCCTCCTCTTCCCCACTTCCCATCCCCGCCGCTTTCCTTGCTGTCCAGAGTTAAGTGGTGCTCGCAAGAAGACGCCTGAATTCAATTCGAGTCGACTCCGGGTGGAGAGGGCAAAAATAAGCAGGGGAAAACCGCGAAAATAAAAGAGGAAGATTAGCCCGGGACTTCGAGGGTTGCTGCCTTGGGCAGGATTCAACTTGATTCACAACAAAAGGTAAGGACTCTCTTGCCTTTGGCTTTGTTGTGGAAAGGGCATGTGAGTTGTATTGGGGGGGGGTCCTTCATCCCCGTCTACGGTATTTTATTCTGCCAAGCATAGGGTTATAAAATGGGTAAGTTTCGCTCGCTCGCTCTTATAAAAAGAACCTTGCAAGCCCGAAGTTGCGCGAGCATGTTGCCTCGTATGCTGGCTGAGCTGTTTCAAAAGGGCAATTTGCAAAGCTAGTTAAAAGAACTGCCGAACTGGATTTCGGGCAGTGTATGAACCCCTTACTTCTCCAACTAAGACTTACCTACCTAACTAAAAAATAGTAACGCTTCCATTATTGTGGAAAAGGTGGAAGATGGGAAATTCAAGGCATATCTGAAAAGCTTAATCGTTCACCCAGTAGTCATCATGGGCTTAGCATGAATCGCAAACATACGTGTCTGAACTCACCTCATCTTTTATATAAGATTGCTCAGAGGGTTTTCAGTTGAGGCCAGGATAAACGTTTCTCCCTCAACCTACACCCCCTATATTTTGGATAAATTATGTTTCAAGAGTGTTGGAAGCATAGAGGCTTAACTTATTTCCCTGTATTTATAGAAAACTAACTGCCCAGAGAAAGATTGAGAATGCACCCATCCCATGTTGTGATGTGAGACTTGCAAACCCCCAAAGAGAGAAAGCAAGTTGTGTGTGCCTTCACTGTCCCTACTGCAATAAAATCCATATTTGATGTGGTGTTAAATTAATGCAGCATGGTGCAAGTCCCCCTCTGTGCTCCTAGCAAGTCACTGTCGGTCGCTTTGTCAGCTGCTCTCTGTGCTGTGCTCCAAAATTTACTGCAAATGATTGTGCATTATAATGCCAGCTGTAGCTATCTGAACTAAACAGAGCTTTCAGCATCAAGGAGGCCACCAACTGACAGCATGTGTGGTTAGTAACAAACAGTAGTACCTGACCTATCATCCTTGTTTGCATCTTACACTCCAATGAAGCCCCTTCACATCATCCCTGGCTTACAATCTGGAAAAGAAAAGAAAGAGTTGTTTTTTTCTGTTTTCTAAATGCTTTGAGGTACATGGTTTTACTTTGGATTTTTAAAAAGAGGAAGAGAGAAAAATTTGTTTGCTTTCCTACAGTAGATGGTTCCATATTTTCATAACCAACTGGTCAAATTTTGACTTGCTGTTTGTTGAGTCTTTCTCTAAAATTATATGCTGTGAAAACTTTGTTGAGCTTAAGTTGCTGTTATCATCATTTGAGATATTTATGCCAATATACATCACCTTTCTCCCCTCAAAAAAAATGGGGGGGGGAGAGAAAGGTGGAAGGGGGAGTAGGATGAGGGCAGAGAATATTCAGAGAAATAGAGAATGACAAGTTCTATTTGCTTGGGGAAAAAAACCTCTCATTGTCTTAAAAAATGGCAGCATCATTTGGTGGGTAGGGATGAACAGTGTGATTCAGAATATAATCAAATCAAATCATTGAAGCTAAACCCTTCATCTCAAACCTATTTTGATCAATGAAACCAACCTTTTGTACACACTTGATTGAAGGTGGGTGTTTCTAATGTGAAAGTTCTGTCCTCCAAAAGAATCTGCTTTTGAATTTCAACCTGGCACTTAAAACCATGGAGTTAAATTTATTAGAATTGTGCTTGATGTCAAATCAATTTGCATTTCGTGCTTTATTTTATATTTGCAAATAAGATATGATTTGTCTATGAAGTATGTGAGAATTGTGGGGAAAAATGCAGGTCTTCTAGTTTGCTTTGCGCTCATTTAATTTTATTACTTTTGTCTCTGCTTTATGTTGACATATTTGGGTTATGAATGAGTTTCAATGAGGGAGATTCTTAGATTTTTGTCAACAGTCAATTGTTATATGCAGGTATACTTGGAGAGTACAGTGTTTATTTTTATTCTGTAATGTACTTTAGTGCTGTAAAAAATTTCCCAATGCCATAATACATTCCTTTAAAAGGAATTAGGTGCTGAAAGCGGATCTGTACTATATTGCTACTAGGAAAAGGAGGTAAAACTGAAAGACCCTTAGTCTCCAGATACACAGAGGACATATTGCTATTTTATTATCAGTTAGAGAAATTTGATGTTAAAGTTAATTCAGAAAAACCTGGTACTGAACACGCTGGTTAAAAAAAAGACAATTGCTTCATTTTTTTAAATCAAAGTACTGAGTACAGAAGAGAAAAAGGGTTAATTTAAAAATGATAACCTATTTCTGGTACTTAGAAAGCCATTTCCTGATTTTAGCAAGATATCCCAAAGGAAGAAAATAATAATGAAGCCTTACCCTTGTTTGCTGTCTGGTTTTTGCTGAGGTGATTTATTTCCTATGTATTTTTATAATACTAATAATGCAAATCATAATACTCTATAATGCCACTAGGCTGCAGCAGTTGCACACGGGGTCAGACAGGTGTGGGGGGAAAACACTGAGCAAGTCACACAAGAAGTGTAAGAAGTGTGCTTTATGTTCATATTAAGTACTGACCTCTTTTCTTTAAAAATGATTAATGATTAGTAGCTGAAGTGTTTTATATGATCTGTCCAGTTTCCTCATTAAATTGCACCACAGTCCTCACTGCTCTGCATCATAGTGCTGTATTTATCACCAACTAGGCACAGGGGAAGGCCAGCAAGAATGGAACAAATAAAACAAGAGGGAAAAGATTGATCGATTCAGAGAAATATGCAAATTATATTTTTTAATAGAGCTGAACTAGAATCTCTTTATGTAATAGATGCAATGATGCTAATTAATATTGTATTCTCACTGCAGAAAAGATTTTGAGCAAGAGAACCATCTAGTAAAGGTCTGTTGGTAATTTTTAAGTTGGTTTGAAAACTTTTCATGCAACTTAAAAGATATGTGATATGTTGTTTTTAGACTAGGATTGTGAGGACCCAGATACAGTGCCTACCCTCTGCTATGGAAAGTCCCTACATGGCTTTGAGCCCATCATTATTTCAAGTTAACCAACCTCATAAGATTGTAGGAGTGCTCTGTATGCCACCTTGATCTCCGGAAGGGAGGTAGAATATAATTCTACAATCAAATAATACAAATGTGGCTACAATTCTGGAGCAGAACCATGAGGGCAGGAATCAACTTATACCTAGAACACTTATGTTTCCATAGAATTTGTGGAATTAAAAGTTAGATCCCTATTATTCCAGGTGCTATCACAATGCATTCATTGTGATAGCATTCATAGACCATGGCCATGGACTCCCAAGTCTTAACTCAATATTTAAGTCTCTACGCATTTCTTTAAGCCTTCATAGGCCTCTTGTGATGATATCCGTCGCGTCCCCCCAAGAGTGCCACAGACCCATAGGTTGAGAACCACTCACTGCCCCAGACTATATGGGGAATCAATCATCGCAAAGTATAAGGATGCTTTATTTGGAGAAAGCAATCCTATGAAAATTGAAGTGTTGGACACTGAAGGAACTTTATAGATAACAACCAGCACTTTCAACTGTATCTAGAAACCTACTGTTAACCAATTCTGCTCTTGCAGGTTGGACAAATCAGGACTAGCCACTGGCAATTGGGAAGTCATATTTTATACCAACTGCAGTTTCTGAGTAGACCTCAAACAAAACTGCAGTAAAACACATTACAGTGATCCAGTAAGCTACAATGCTCCTTGCTGATCTGTAAAACATATTAAGAATTCTGCCATGTATTTTAAAGCAGATCCCATTTTTTTCTTACATGGAAATATTATATCAAAAAAGAAACATAATTCTTGTGCCGTAGTTCATTATTTCTGCTTTAGTCATTGCCCACCAACTGTTTAAACAGATTTCACTCTAAAACCTGGACTACAATGGATAGATTGGTATCCAGTAATTAAGCTGAGGTCTTTATTCACAAAATGAAAAGATGGAATTAAAAAAGGGCTTTTTTTCATCTCAAAATAGTGTGTTTTATACTACTTGTCATTTGTATGACTCTTTTCACACCCTTTTTATTAATTATTAATCTGAATTTGGGTTTGTGAAACTACCAGTTGTCTTTCCAATTTCAGGCCTTTCATCAAACATTAACATTCTAAGTAATTATCATTGTACAACCCAACTTTTGTTGCACAATTTTATTGATGACAATGATATAAACTAGTAGCTACTTAGAATTACTTAGGCTAAGAATTTGAAGTATCAAGTTGAAGATGACTTACATTTTAATTGGAAAAAAATGAGATGTTTAACTGATTGGATTGCAAATTCAATCTGATTGCCTTACATATGTTCTATCTCTACTCCTCTTTCCATCCTTCCATCCCCTGTATTTCTCTTTTGCATGACTGGATCAGATTATCCAGAGCTTCTCCATTTTTCAAGATAAATTTGTTTAATGCTATGGTGAAGCTGTAGTTTGAGTACCAATCTGTTAACAAGGGTATATAATATAATATAAACTGTGCTATATAAACATGTATATTTTAGAATGGATTACAGTGGTGATCTTTATTTTATCTTATTTTTCCACATAATCTTATTATCTATAAAGGTTTTTGAGTTCTCTGAAAATGTGAGGCTACTGTGTAGGCATGCTTTCATAATCTTGGGTCCTCCAGGTGTGCTTTATTGCAAGTTGTAAAGTGGCTATACAAGCAGAAGATTCTGAAACTTGTGATCTAGCACATCTGGAGAGCACCAGTTTGGAAGGAAGAAGCAATTATACACTCTTTTCCCTTTTATTTTGTTCTGTGGAGAATCATTCTTTATCCACAATAATCTCGTGGTTACATTTGCTGATTTATTTATTTATTTATTTATTTATTTTATTCGATTTTATACTGCCCTTCTCCCCGAAGGGACCAAGGGCGGTGTACAGCCGTGTAAAAAACATAAAAGGAGTGACAAAAACAAATAAAAAAGGCAATTATGACAGAATGAAGGTTAGCAAGGCAACTAAAAATATGCAGGGCTTATAGTTAGACCTGTAGATGTACAAAAATCATTCAAATTTCAAGACAATTTATAAAACTAGAATGCCTGGAAAATATTATTAATAGAATAGATGTACTATATAGGTAGGGTGGCACAGTGTCTCAGTGGTTAAGATGCTGGGCCTGTTGCCTGGAAAGACAACAGCCCAGGTTTGAGACCCTAGCTCCATGTGGTGGGATGAGTAGATAAATAGGTACCACTTCGGTGGGGAAGGCAACAGCGCTCCATGATGTCATGCTGGCCACATGACCATGGAAATGTCTTTGAACAGTGGTGACTCAATGACCTTGAACTGTGTACTGCCCCCTATAGTCAGCAATGACTAGCAAAGTAAAATCCACAGGGAGGTATGGACACAAGTGCTTTCATAAGCTTTTGAAAGGTTAAGTTTTTCATAGTCTTTATTTTCTGTACAGGACTGATTTAAGCAGTTTTATTTGATGGTATTTGCAAATAATGTTCCTAAAGCTGAATACACACATTTCATTTGTAGTTGATAGTGGATTGTACTATCCCTCTGTTGCAGATTAGTATGTAAATATTTTCCATCATTAAAAGCAAAAAAATCCAGAAGCACTTCAGAGTTGGTATCAGAAAAAAGTTCTCTTAGTCTTTTGCTATATAGGAGGAGGGTTATTTTTTGGGAATGGAAAGTCTTTAATACCGGACCGTCACGGCTGCAATCTGAATAATAGATGGCTATTAACGTTATAATAAATAATTTCTCATAAAGATAGTATGGTTTTCAGTTTCCTTACTATATAGTCTAGTAACATTCATATGCAAAAATTGTCTGGGAGAGAGAGGTCATGAAGGAAACAGCAGTCTGCCAATCCTAGCTTTGATATTTTGAGGGGTTTTTCCTCATGCCCTCGTTACCTCCCGTCTGGACTACTGCAATGCTCTCTACATGGGGCTCCCCTTGGGGTGCATCCGGAGA
>JANHFO010010361.1:0-13589 GCA_032468095.1 Pareas carinatus | reverse complement strand
GGGGTGGCCTGGGGTGGAGATGTACAGCTGGGTGTCGTCAGCGTACTGGTGGTACTCCACCCCAAAGCCACGGATGAGCCAATCCTAAGGATTGTAGATGAGTTGCACACTTATGGAGAGGACATAAATATTAAAACAACCATATGGAGTGCAATGGCATGTAACAACACCCTCCAGCCCAACCCAAAACTCATTTAATGTACACCTGTACATTTTTATAGACTCATACACTAGGAATTGACAAATGTGCTAATGTAGTGGGAAATGTTCTGCTCAGCTATGCTAACTTATCATTTAAAAGTGCATTGAAAAAAAGAAGAATAAAATCAGTACAAAGTTTGGCCATACCATAGTAAGCTCCTTCTCAGCAGAACCAGCAGAAAACTCATAATGGACTCAGTGGCATATTATAGAACTTGCAACTCAGAGTGAGCAGAACCCAGTTCTCTTTCTCAGTTTAAATTAACTTGTTCTGCAGTACGGAGCATGGAACTAGTTCCAGTCTTGCTCCTTGCTAAACCTGGGCTTAAAGGAGCCTTCATAAGACATGAGATTTGCTTTGGAGAGGATTCCTACAGAAGCATTTTCTGGTCTCTCAAAGCCTAAATACTGTGGAATGCAGATCTCAGTTTCCCATTCAGAAAGAAGCATGAAAGAGGTAAAGAGGACCGGGCAGATCTCAAACCCTGGCAATGTGAGCAGGAACATCACCAGTGACATGTGCTGGATTATATATCCACATTATAAAATGTGTTGGAAAAAGAGAGAATACTATTTTCACCCTGGAATTGCTAAGAATAACTATAAGCTGCTTCAGGTATGAGCCGGATATGAGATGAAGGCAGGATTTTTTTTAAAAAATTAGGTTCATGTTTGTGCCATGGTTAAGGAGATGATGGAAAGAACCCTGTCTCTGACCATTTTTCTGTAGATAAACGTAAGATTAATTAATTATCAGAAATAGATTTTGATTGCATATAGTTGTGACATATCCTTTGCTTTAATGGGCCTTAAATGAAATTATTATTTAAAATAAAAAAACATGAAAAAGTATGGTCTGTAGTGCAGGATTAAAATAAGATGTAATAAACATGATTAGAATTACTGGCATTCAGATGGATGGATGTAATAAGCCACTAATTGAGTCATATTATGTTTAATGTATATTAAATTTAAATGTCTCTGAAAGTGTCTGCGTACCAGCAGTTAGCAATGAATAGTGCATCATATTTCTGTCAAATTTAGCCATACAAGTATGTATATGCAGAAGGAGGAATTACTCATTCTCTTTGGGTATACATTAATGATAAATGTAATTTTCTTCCCTTTCTGTATCATTTATATCTAGACAAAATTCTCAAGAATATAGGAGTGAATTTTGTGACTTAAGATTTATATTAAAGCAATTCTGAAACAGTACCTGCTTTGGTAAAAATATTCCTATATTTAGAGTCTTGAGTTTATTCAGCTAATCTTATTTTACTGAACATTTTATTTTAAAAGCAACTGATGATTTTTAAAAAAATTTCTCCGGGCTTTTTAAATACGTTTACTTGGCGCTCTTTAATAAAGTTCTTGAAAAAAATGAGTTGATTTAGTTCTTTTCCTAGCCGATAGAGCAGTTTTACTCATGTGGCAAAATTCTGGTCATATTCATTTACATGAATTTTTAAGAAGTTAAAGTAAACGAATCATAAGCTTTTTAGTTATTGTTTACATTAAAACGGAAATAGGTTAAATACGTATTTTTCTTGCATCTTAATTTGGAGTTGGGGAAATAGCTTGCCCCTTAATTATTTTTAATGCATTTCTGCATTAAATGTGGAAACAGAAAGACCGTTCATGTCCATTTCAGACAATCATTTCCTTCCTAGCAGAAACCATCATCTAAACCAGTATGGTGATTGTGATACAGGCCAGGATTGTATAAAGTCTAGGAGATAAATATCTGCCTAGCCATCTCTTTCCAGTGATTTTTGCCTATCCAATAAAGTTTATTAGAGCAGACATCCTCTGAGTCCTTCCTTGAGGGACTGTCATCATCAGGCAAAGCAATGGTGCTGCTCTTCCCTTTTGATCCATCTGTCAGGTCAGTACCATTCCTCAAGAAAACTGCCAAGAATTGGCTGTCACATAAACAAACAAAGGAATGTTTAATCTCACCACTGTGAAGGCTGAATGTTGCTGTAAAATGTTATAAACCACTGATATGGAAATGTTGCAGTGTGGTGGAAGTAAAAAGAATAATAGAATAGCAGAGTAGAGGGACCTTAGGGGGTTTCTAGTCCAACCCCCTCTGTTCAAACAGGAGAGACTGTACTATTCCAGACAAATAGCTCTTCTTAAAGAGTCCAATCTATTCTTAAAAATCTCCAGTGATGAGAAACCCAGAACTTTTGAAGACAGCCCATTCCATTGATTAATTGTTAAACATCTGTTCGCTAGTGGACCACATCTCAAAGAGTCTGTATTGTTACAGGCTCCATTCCAAAATAGGTTATTTATTAAGTAAAAGTTTATAAATGTTGGCGTCAATTCATATTCTGTGTTTTTAGACGTATTACTTTGGTGGATCGACAAAACTTGTACATTGGTTTTTGTATTTTGGGATCAGAAAATACAATGTGGAAAACTAAAAGTTAGTGAACTGTGAATGAAAGACTACTTGGGCCATAGATTTACCATATATACTCACATATAATTCTATATGTGCATTAGGTGATCCCTGAATTTTTATGAGCTGGGGGATTCTGGAAGTTGATGTCAGCACATCTTAGAGTTGCTGAGGTTGAGAAAAACTAATGTAGATTATATAAACAAAGTGGAGTACGAACTGTAACTGAAAATTGGTGTATCAAAAGATCAAGGTAGATGTGAGGCAAAATGATCAAAATAATTGAATGCTGTACTTAAATGGTGAAAGATTACCGCATATACATGAATTTGTGTTACTTGATAGAATGTTTAGTAAAGATAGGGATATACCGTATTTTTCGAGCTATTAGACGCACTTCCCCCCCCCCAAAAAATGCGTCCAATAAAGCGAATACTCACCCCGCTGCTTGGACTGGAGCGTTCCCGGCACCCCGCGGGGGAGGGGGAATCGCTCCGCGGGACGCTCGAATATAGCTGGCTTTGGAGCATCGCGCAGAGCGATTCCACCCCCCCGCAGGGTGCCGGGAACGCTTCAGTCCAAGCAGCGGGGTGACTCCCCCGCTGCGGAGCTGCGGCGAAGCGATTTCCGTGTGTGCTGGGAGCTGCTCGCAAATCGATGGAATGGATGGCTGCTCCCTCTGCCATCCATTCCATCCATTTGCGAGCGGGATGGAAGCAGGAAAGCAGGAAAAATTATATTTTTCCTGTTTTCCCCCTCTAAAAACGTGGTGCATCTAATGGTCAGGTGCGTCCTATAGAGCGAAAAATACGGTAGATAGAGAATTCTTAAGGTGTGCAAATGCTGGTAAAAGGCAGTAGAAAATCCATGATAGTCAGAAATGTGAGGAACAAATATTTGTCAAAATAAGTGAAACAGCTGTGGTATAGGAATGTGAGTTTGCCCATTTTTGAATGTGGAAATAAGAGTTGGATCTGTCAGAAGAAACATAGAACTTTAAAGTTGAATGGAATGAAACTGGGGTATATAAAGAAAAAATAGAGAATCAAGAATGATTGGCTGTTGAATAAATGTGTGCTTAATATAAACGTGAACAACTATCATGAAAGAAGTATGCTGAGATGAGTTAGTTATATAGAATGAGAGGATCAGAATCAAATCGCAAAACAGTATATGAAAGAGGAGTGAGCTGTTCACAAGAGATGACCTTGGAGAGAAAGTAAATAGAGGTGGCTTCAAAAATTATGAAAGACACCTTAAGATAGAGAAACAAAGAAAACATGAAGAAACTCAGGCTGGTTCTTTTTCAACTCTCTGAGGTATAAGGGAAAGGAAACACTGGGCTTTCAAGGTTCTGTTTGCAAAGTTGTATCAAATATATTTCCATGTCTACTTGTGAAGTTGGTTTCCTGGATTGGCCTACTGCATAGGTTTGATAGTAGGAAAAGAATGAGAGAGTCACATTTGCATGATATCGTCAAAAACATAAAGCTAAAGCCAAAAAGCAGTGTATGAAGTGGGAGAAGCAAACATTGTTGACAAGGGTAGAAATACATGTAGAGACATAATTGATAATATTAGTGTAAACTAAATGAGCTGTATTTATTTTCCTTTTTCTTATGTCATGGATTTGATTTATTTAACTGACTATTTTGTACTCTGATTCTCCATAAACTGCTCTCCATGAAAGAGAATAATACAATAGATATATGTGCATGTATGCTTTATATTAATAGATTATGTTAACAATGATCTTGTTTGGATAAATATAGAGAGTGCTTTCAATATCTATAACAGACAAGTTCTGAGATGACACTAGCATAATGCAGCAGAATTCACATAAAAAGTTTCATATAGTGGCATGTATATTTTTGGTAATATATACCATTTCCCTGAAAATAAGCCCTACCCTGAAAATAAGCCCTAGCATGATTTTTAGACAGCTCGCAAATATAAGCCCTACTCTGAAAATAAGCCCTAGTTAAGATCGCCAGCCAGATGGACACATTTATAGGTAGTATATCCATTGCAAACAAGCCAGCAGCAAAACAGGCAGAAGGAGCCGTTCCCTCGCTCTGCCCAATGCACGCAGTTTCTACCCATCGCTGTATCTGCGATGGACAGAAACTGCACGTGTTGGGTGGAGCAAGGATGTACACGACGGAGGGCTTGTTGGGTTTGACATCCTGGAATTGTGTTTCCCTGAAAATAAGACCTACCTCCCAAATAAACCCCAGTGCATGTTTTGGAGCAAAAATTAATATAAGGCTGGGTTTTATTTTGAGGGAAACACGGTAGATGCTACTGACTGAAACAATTTATTTTTTTGCTAAGATACAAAATATAAGTCAAGCTAGCAAAAACTCTTGTGATGGGCTTTCTTATTTTCCAAATGTGTAATATTCCTGCTCTTTCTCCGTCCCTCCCGTCCAGTCAGTTTTGACTCCTAGTGATTACTGTGCAATTTTGCAAAAGTGCTTTTCTGTCTCCCTCTTTCTGGAACTGGGAGACAGTAACTTACCCAAAATCAAGTCAGCGGGCTTCATGTCTAAAGCAGTTTCTAGCCTACCGATTTTGACTACTGAATAAAAAATAACTCCTCTGTCATACCTTGAAGAATTCCATAGGGTGCATCTAAAACACTTTTCCATTTTTTGCAAGAAATATCTATCTATCTATCTATCTATAATATCTACGTTAGCATTATACAAAGATGCTAATAATATATTTGACCTCTAGTATATTCTGATGAAATTCCTTGACAAAGTACCTTTTTGGTTGCAAGTTAGTAAGTTTATGGTTGTTAGTCTTTTGGTGCCATCTTGTGGTGTGTCTAAAAGTTTAGAAAACTTTTTTTCTTCAAACATTGAAATATTTAGAATTTAGATAGGTAATATCTTCATAGTACAATGTAGTATGTTATAAAAAACATATACATTTCTAACCTTCATGAAGTTGATGTCCTAAGAGTCTGATTCAAAGTGAGTAGGATTTGAAAAAGTCATTGCTGACATCCAGTTTGCATCTGGATTATCCATGTAGTTGCTTTGAATCAAGTACCTGGCTGCCACAAAAGTAATAGCAATACAGTTTTATTACTGGCATGGGAATTGGCTACAATATTTCATAGAAAGAATTTTAGATGCAATACAGGAGAGATGAAGAAATATTTTATCAGGTAGGTTAGAACATGGTTTCATATCTAAACACTTTTTGTTTTGATAATTTAGGTCATTTTGTAATTATATTTCTGAAACATAGCAGCTATTTATTAGGAAATAATTAACCTATCCAAAGGGGCACTTTTGTGCATCTTTTCAGCATTTGCTGAATGCTCATTTGATCAAAATTCTCAGCAAGCATTTAGAGATGGTTGTGGTTTGGCTAGGAATTCTTATCTGAATTGAAATATATTTTGAGAGAGAATTATGCTTCCTCTGGGGCTTCTAAATGCAAATTGGAGCTGATCCTGGAACTGGCATTATGCTTGTGTGCTCAGGTGGAGGAAATAGTGAATAGCTCTGTTTTATCGGCTTCAGCTGATTCCTCTCCCTATTTTGAGGAAATGGCTTGGCTTTAGTAGCTTATAACAATCCCATTCAGAGTGAACTGGTTAAGCACATTTTGTAGGGTTGTTTTTAAGTTTATTTTAAAACTATTCAAATTCTATGTATCGCAGTATAATAGCATCTTCTGGAAGGTTATTCAGTAAAATCCATAAATATTATCATATAAGATCAGCACAAATAACTGAGGAAATGCACCTGATCTTATTGAAGATCTAAATCAAGATAGAAGAAATGAAGATTCAAATCAAGGTCTTAAAAATAGAGAAAATGATCTTAAGAAAGATCATATTGATATATTTTCTTGCTTATCTGTTCTAATCATCAGATTTTAAAAACATATTTTATGAAGTCAAATAAATACTTAGCATCATTTTTATTTCCAAAAGTACTTCTGAACCCAGTGTTTTTTGAATATGTGCTTCTATATGTAGAAAACAAATGGCCCATGATAAGTTTGGGATGTGAAGAGTACCTTCAGAAGCTGAATGGATGCATTAGCCTTCATTAATTAGCCTTCCAGCATCTGTGTTCCTTATGATTAGCTATGACATGCTTGAAATGTCATCTTCCCTCATTTTTGAGAAAGATTATGTTATTGAGGAACACATTAAAAAGAATTGATATAAATGTTTATATAAAACAAAAATATTTGATCTAATATGATGTAAGTAAATTGTGACAGGAGATTTACCGATTAACCATTAATAAAATCTTGGAAGATTGGATAGTACAGGATACATAATAACAGAGTTGGAATGGACCTTGGAGGTCTTCTAGTCCAACCCCCTGCTCAAGCAGGAGATACTATAATATTTTGGATCAAAGTTCCCGTGTGTTGGGAGATAATGTTGTTTAAATTAATATAAATTTTAATTTAGAACTATAGTTATAAGGATTTATATTGCAGAGATGGTAAATCATGAAAACCAAAGAAGGAAACCAAAGTTTCTGGCATAAAGGACTGAGAAAAGTAGAATTGTCAGGAGCAGAGGTCTCCAACCTTAGTTCCTTTAAGGCTTGTAGACTTCAACTCTCAGAATTCCTGGGAGTTGAAGTCCACAAGCCTTAAAGGGACCACGGTTGGAGATCTCTGGTCTGGAGCATAGTTGAAGGTTTTGACTCAAGAACTATGAAAGAACCAATGAAGAAACTCAGAGCAGTTACTAGCAGTTTCACCAAGAGCACTAAAAGAGTCTTAAAAAGATTTGTTTTAATATTAAAATAGAAGGAAAAGAATTATATCTTTCCCTGGTTGTATAATGCGCCAAACAGTAAAGTAGGTTAGCCACTACTGGCTTATTTCTTAAGGCAGCTGTGTTTCTTTCTGTAATCCTCTAAAGTTATTGGAGATTTGACTGACATTTTGCAAAATAGGTCATGAAACTCTGATGACTGAGTTGGAAGGATATCCACTCAGGAAATCTTAATTCTGAAACAATAGGACACCACAGTGTTTCAGTGTTTAAGAATTAGTTTTGTCTTTCCTCTTAGTATTGTACATACATAAATATGTATGGAAATATTTTTGTCCCCTTGAACTAGTTTTTTTTTGTAGTATTGATAGCTTTATGTTTCTTCTTGGATAATTAAGAAAGCATTACTGGAAAAGAATGGAAAAGCAGTACCTTTTCGGTGGCTGCCCCTATTCTATTTCTCCAGTGACCTGATAGTCTTCATTCTTTTACTCCTGGAAAGTTAGTAAAACCTGGCTTTGTACCCAGACACTGGGATAGAGTGCAGGTATCTGGGGTTGGTTGTTGGGGCATTCCAGGATGATGATTGAGGTACTGAATTTTGTATTGCCAGATCTTTCCAGCTTTGTGCATAGAATAATCATATTGGGTGGCCAGATACAAAACCAAAGTTCCAAGAATTTTTTTTTCAAATGTCCAACAATCTCAAAAGAAAAACATATTTTAAAGAAATATGGTAAAGAAGAGAGAGGGAGAAAGAAGGAAATAAGAATGTAAATAATTAGAGGATGAGTAAGAGTCAGAGGGTGTAAGAAAGAAAGTGAGAGGAAAGGAAGAGGAAATAGAAAAGAGAAAAGAAGGAAGGGAAGGGGTTAAGAAGGTGGAAAGGAGAGGAGATAAGGTTTGAAGGTTTGAAGAAAGCTGACTGAATGAGATATAGGAATAAGGGGGAAGAGATAGGGGAGTAAGGGTTAGTTTTAAGTTTAGTGGTAGAATTAGGTTTAAGGTAGAGATAGGGATATGAGTAGAGTTAGAGTTAGGGATAAGGATAGGGTGTTTAGGGAAAGTCGGTTGAATAAGGGGAAGGGCTAGGTTTATAGAAGTAAGTTTAAGGTGGAGACAGGGAAAGAGTAGGGTTAGACTTTGGGATAAGGTTAGGGTTTTTAGGATTAGGAATAGGGTTTAGGATTAGTGTTAGGAGGATTAGGGATAGGATTGGAAAAGGTAATAAAGAAGCCAGGGAGAAGAGGAAGTATTAATGGAAGAGGAAGGGAGGAGAAAGAAAGAAAGTAAAATAGGAGAGGAAAAAGGACAAATAATTTAGAGAGTTTGAGAGAAATTTGGATGTTAAACTTCTGCACTCCTTCCCAAACACATGCTCTCTGAAGAGATTTGAAATTACTTTTGTCAAAATAATAATTTGGGTTAAAATTCTTTCTCCCTTTTGGAATATTTATTGTTGATAGAAATGTATGGATTTTGCCTTTAAACTCGTTTGGTATTTTTAGGTCTCTTAAACACTTGATTACATGTTAAGTATTGAGCTTTTCTCCCCTGACTATCATCGTATGCCTTTGTGCTTATGTATTTGTTTATTTGTTTGTTTAAAAAAAATAATTAAAAGAAAGGTTGGTTTGATAAAGTAATATAATATTGTAATGATGGTGTAAATGTGAATTTCAAAATAAACAGAAAGGGATGCTGCCCATATAAATTTGAAAAAAAAATTAGAAACTGTATAACGAAATTAGAAAAGAAGAATTTAGTGTTTGTTAGTTACTTTTTAGTGAGGCTGGATGTAAACAAGGATGGAGAAGAGGAAGAAAGAAAAGACCAGGAAGTAGGGTAAGAAGAAGAAAGAAGGGGAAAAAAAGAAAAGAAGTGAGGATGGAGAGTGGGTGGAATTTAGAAGACGGGAGTGAGAAATAGGAAAGAGAAGCAGGGAAAAAGGAGTAAAGGTTGGGAGGATGTTAGAAAAGAAGGTGTTTCAGAAAAGTGGAGGGGTAAGAAAGAAAGAAGAAAAAAGGAGAAAGTAAAAGTAGGTAGATGGAAAGTTTGAGTAAGTACAGAGAAGGATTGAGAAGGTAAAAAAAGAAAAAGAAAGAAAAGAGAGAGAGCTAAGACAGGAAGAGAAGAAATGAAATGTTAAGAAAAAGAGAAAAGATAAGAGGTTATTGAAATAAAAAAAAAGGGGGGAGAGACATATAATTAGAGAATTTAGATTGTAAAAGTTCTTCCTCACCTTCTGAACACATCCCTTTTTGAAAAGGTTGGATGTACCTTTACTAGGAAATCCAAACACTTCTGTATAGGCTAGATTCATTTTGAACTATGTTAGGACGTTGATTTGCCATTTTCAAATTCTGTATATGGAATATAAAGAACCTATTCTCCTTGATTTACTGTGGGCATGTAAATTATATGTATATTTATGTTATGTTGTTGTGGGTTTTTTTTGTTGCTGTTATTTGTTTGAAAATTAAAAAAATCAAAAAATTAAAGAAAGAAAGAAAGCCTGCTGTTCCTATGAATATGCACATATACGTGTCACCTGTCCCTTTCTACCCGCTCTGTAAAGTGTGACCCTCCCAAGAGGTCTACAACCCTCCCATCCTAACCTAGGACCTATATCCAAAGGGAGACTAAACTGGAAGAAGGTGCAAACCGGCAACGTTCAAAAAAGCTTTTGGTGAGATTAAACACTTATTTTATGGATTTCCTGTGCATGTATAAACGTGCTACAATTTAGGTACTAATGCATTTGCAAATAATATAAAATTAGGTTGGATCAATATTCAAGCAAAATTATGTCTCATTTTGCAAACACACATTTGAATTAAAATTTGATTGTAATTTCTCTAAGTAAAGGACAATTCTTTTAGCCTTCTCCAATAACTAATAACTAACCCCAGTTTGAAATAACTGATGACACATGAACAATTTAAAATCTTAAATATAGCATTTGTACAGAGGGACAAAAAGCAAAAGACAGTGACCATGGCATACATATTTATACATTTTTGCAAATAAATAATCCAACCGTCTACTCTGTCCCTCCTTCCTGGGTTCACAATCTTGGCAGTTACAACATTCTATGACACTGATGCATTATTTCCCAAATATGCATCATTCCCAGTTTAACATGGCAGGACATGTCACATGACCTGGTCATGTCAAATCCAGATTTGACACTTGTTCTGGTTCAAACTATCAGAAAAGCAACTTGCATAGTATTTTGCCTGATAAGGTTATGCAAAGGATAAATATGGCGTAACACTTTCTCCTGAGCATGTTACATTTATAGGAATAATATTTGTTTCTTACAAAAGGAAATTGGCTATAGAAATAAAAACAATATCACCGGCTCATGACTGCATAAAATGCAAACAGCCAGAGAAATGACAAAAGAGAAGAAAGAAAAGATTGTGTATACAACACTACACTCTGAACAAATATTTTGTTGCACTGGGCTATACAGAGGCTGGTTTTTATTATGTGGGCATTTTGCATATACATATATTCTGGTTAATGCTATAGGTAGACTATATACAGGTGAAACTCAAAAAATTAGAATATCGCGCAAAAGTCCATTCATTTTAGTAATGCAACCTAAAAGGTGAAACTGATATATGAGACAGACTCATTACATGCAAAGTGAGATAATTCAAGCCTTGATTTTTCATAATTTTGATGATTATAGCGTACAGCTCATGAAAACCCCAAATTCACAATCTCAGAAAATTAGAATGTTACATGAAACCAATAAAACAAGTATTGTACATAGAACAATATCAGACCTCTGAAACGTATAATCATGCATATGTACTCAGTACTTGGTTTCTCTTTCTCTTGGTAATTCTCTATGAGGTTCAGGTCAGGCGAGTTTGCTGGCCAATCGAGCACAGTAATCTCATGGTCATTGAACCAGGTTGTAATACTTTTGGCAGTGTGGGCAGGTGCCAGGTCCTTCTGGAAAATGAAGTCAGCATCCCCATAAAGTTTGTCTGTGGAAGGATGCATGAAGTGCTCCAAAATCTCCTGTTAGACAGCTGCGTTAACCCTGGACTTAATGAAGCACAGTGGACCAACACCAGCAGATGACATGGCTCCCCAAATCAACACAGACTGTGGAAACTTCACACTGGACTTCAAGCATCTTGCAGTGTGTGCCTCTCCATTCTTCCTCCAGATTCTGGGTCCTTGGTTTCCAAATGAGATGCAAAAGTTGCTCTCATCAGAAAAGAGGACTTTGGACCACTGAGTTGTATTACTGAAATAAATGAACTTTTGCACGAAATTCTAATTTTTTGAGTTTCACCTGTATTACCATATGTGGTGGTCATGCAAATATGCCAAAGAATATTGGGAAAAAAAATAAGAGATGGTTAATTCAAATGTTAGAGGTAAAAATAGAATGTAAACCAAAAAATTTTTTTTATTGAGTATAACCACAGAAAAAATGGGTAAACAAGATGCATATTTAATGTTGCATATAACAACAACAAGTAGAATAATATTTGCAAAACATTGTTAAAATGAAGTGACACTACAAGAAGATGAAATATTGGACTGTGGAAATGGACAGGCTAACATTAACGTTAAAAGACAGACAAGAAATGGAATACTTTCAAGTATGATCAAGATTCTATAAATGAATAGATGAAAGAATAGAAACAAAAATATATTATCCAAAGTTGTTTTGGATAAGGAAATAGAGAAAAGCAGTGTCATAGTCTTCAGCGCTCTTGCTAATGTTAGAAATAAACTCCTTCAGCCACTGTTTGGCAATGTTTATTTATTAGCAGAATTCAAGCTACAGAAAGACCACCTCTTCTCTTGTAAGGGTATGAAAGCACTGAAGGTCTCTTCATCACAGCTGCCAGGCAACTCCTCTCCCTTCACTATGGTTATTATCTCTTGCCAGTTTCTCTGCTAGACATGTGAGCTGCCAAACCTGATAACTCGAACACGTTTAGGAGAGAAGCTGAACTTAAACTCTGCTCTCCAGATTTGTCCACTCCTTCACAGGAATGGCGAGATCCTGATGTTAAGGATCTTGACATCCAGACCCCCTGGAAAAAGGCCAGACCTGGGAGGTTGGGAAGTAACAGGAAAGCAAAAGAAAGAAAGTAAACACATTAAGATACAATACTCTTAGCTGTCACCATCCCCGCTTGGTTTGTTTGGATTATGGCGGTAAAACCGTCATATGAGCTTGGAAGCATCGATGTCGATAGCCGCCATCCATTGCGCATCAGAGACAGGTTAGCCCTTCCAACTGACATGGTACTGCAACCTTCTTCTCGACACACAGGAGTCCAGCATATCGTCGATTTCATAATGCCGTCGTCCCCCCCACCAGTAGGGGTGGTGGAGGAGGTGGTGTTGCTGCCCGCAAGCTGGAAGTATGGTAAGGCTTCAAAAGGCTACAATGGAAAACTGGATGAATCCTCCTAAGGGAAAGGGGCAGCTGCAGTTGCACAATAACCAGATTGATAATCTTTACTATTGGGAAAGGACCGATATATTTGGGACCTAATTTCCTGCTAGGAATGTTGAGATTCAGGTATTTGGTGGATCAATATACAAGATCTCCCACTCTGATGTTCGCTTAAGGAGCCCGTTTTTTGTCCGCCTGCTTCTTGTGTCTTTTATTAGCGTTTTCCAAAGCTAGCTTAATATCAGGCCAGGCTGATCTGATACTATCCATCCAGACTTCTTTTTTTCAAATAATTTTTTATTTTTATATTTGTGTTAACATGCTCATACTTCATTCTACTCCAAAAGAGGTTTTATAGGGAAAAGCGAAAGAGTCCATTTTAACAAATTTTACAATCAATCTTTTTCACCTTAACAATTCATGTAATTTTCATATTTTTCATTTACATTGCATTATCATTTCCCAAACTTATCATATTCATACTTTACAAGTTTGAATTTTTTATCCCCTATTTCACCTTTTCAAAGCTTGTCATATTCATAATTTGTAGCTTAGAAGCCTCTCCTGCTTTCTTTTACCCAAATTTTAATTTTAAATGATTTGTCTCTCTGTTCCAATACCCTTTCTTACTTTTTCTTTCCTCTCTTTCATCGTTCCCTTCTCTCTTCCTTCCTTCTTAAATCTTCCTTTCCTTTCCTTTTCTTCTTTCTTTCTCCTTCCTTTCTTCTTCTTCTTCCTTTCTATTCCTCTTTTCCAACCAATCCTACTCTAAT